>CAUEHS010000208.1:0-54691 GCA_958510865.1 Myrrha octodecimguttata | reverse complement strand
CTTACCCTTACCCTTACCCTTACCCTTACCCTTACCCTTACCCTTACCCTTACCCTTACCCTTACCCTTACCCTTGCTTTTACCCTTAGGCTTACCCTTACCTTTACCCTTACCCTTACCCTTACCCTTACCCTTACCCTTACCCTTACCCTTACCCTTACCCTTACCCTTGCTTTTACCCTTAAGCTTACCCTTACCCTTACCCTTACCCTTACCCTTGCTTTTACCCTTAAGCGTACCCTTACCCTTACCCTTACCCTTACCCTTGCTTTTACCCTTAGGCTTACCCTTACCCTTACCCTTACCCTTACCCTTACCCTTAAGCTTACCCTTACCCTTACCCTTACCCTTACCCTTACCCTTACCCTTACCCTTACCCTTACCCTTACCCTTGCTTTTACCCTTAAGCTTACCCTTACCCTAACCCTTACACTTACCCTCACCCTTACCCTTACCCTTACCCTTACCCTTACCCTTACCCTTACCCTTACCCTTGCTTTTACCCTTAGGCTTACCCTTACCTTTACCCTTACACTTACCCTTACCCTTACCCTTACCCTTACCCTTACCCTTACCCTTACCCTTACCCTTGCTTTTACCCTAAAGCTTACCCTTACCCTTACCCTTACACTTACCCTTACCCTTACCCTTACCCTTACCCTTACCCTTACCCTTACCCTTACCCTTACCCTTACCCTAACCCTTACCCTTACCCTTGCTTTTACACTTAGGCTTACCCTTACCTTTACCCTTACCCTTACCCTTACCCTTACCCTTACCCTTACCCTTACCCTTGCTTTTACCCTTAAGCTTACCCTTACCCTTACCCTTACCCTTACCCTTACCCTTACCCTTACCCTTACCCTTGCTTTTACCTTAAGCTTACCCTTACCCTTACCCTTACCCTTACCCTCACCCTTACCCTTACAATTACCCTTGCTTTTACCCTTAAGCTTACCCTTACCCTTACCCTTACCCTTACCCTTACCCTTATCCTTACCCTTACCCTTACCCTTACCCTTACCCTTACCCTTACCCTTGCTTTTACCCTTAAGCTTACCCTTACCCTTACCCTTACCCTTACCCTTACCCTTACCCTTACCCTTACCCTTACCCTTACCCTTACCCTTACCCTTACCCTTACCCTTACCCTTACCCTTACCCTTACCCTTACCCTTGCTTTTACCCTTAGGCTTACCCTTACCTTTACCCTTACCCTTAACCTTACCCTTACCCTTACCCTTACCCTTGCTTTAACCCTTAAGCTTACCCTTACCCTCACCCTTACCCTTACCCTTACCCTTGCTTTTACCCTCAAGCTTACCCTTACCCTTACCCTTACCCTTACACTTACCCTTGTTTTACCCTTAGGCTTACCCTTACCCTTACCCTTACTCTTACCCTTGCTTTTACCCTTAAGCTTACCCTTACCCTTACCCATACCCTTACCCTTACCCTTATCCTTACCCTTACCCTTACCCTTACCTTTACCCCTACCCTTGCTTTTACCCTTAGGCTTACCCTAACCTTCACCCTTACCCTTACCCTTACCCTTACCCTTACCCTTACCCTTACCCTTACCCTTACCCTTACCCTTACCCTTACCCTTGCTTTTACCCTTAAGCTTACCCTTACCCTTACCCTTACCCTTACCCTTACCCTTACCCTTGCTTTTACCCTTAAGCTTACCCTTACCCTTACCCTTACCCTCACCCTTACCCTTACCCTTACCCTTGCTTATACCCTTAAGCTTACCCTTACCCTTACCCTTACCCTTACCCTTACCCTTACCCTTACCCTTACCCTTACCCTTACCCTTACCCTTACCCTTACCCTTACCCTTACCCTTGCTTTTACCCTTAGGCTTACCCTTACCTTTACCCTTACCCTTACCCTTACCCTTGCTTTTACCCTCAAGCTTACCCTTACCCTTACCCTTACCCTTACCCTAACCCTTACCCTTGCTTTTACCCTTAAGCTTACCCTTACCCTTACCCTTACCCTTACCCTTACCCTTACCCTTACCCTTACCCTTACCCTTACCCTTACCCTTACCCTTACCCTTACCCTTACCCTTACCCTTACCCTTACCCTTACCCTTACCCTTACCCTTACCCTTACCCTTGCTTTTACCCTTAAGCTTACCCTTACCCTTACCCTTACCCTTACCCTTACCCTTACCCTTACCCTTACCCTTACCCTTACCCTTGCTTTTACCCTTAAGCTCACCCTTACGCTTACCCTTACCCTTACCCTTACCCTTACCCTTACCCTTACCCTTACCCTTGCTTTTACCCTAAGGCTTACGCTTACCTTTACCCTTACCCTTACCCTTACCCTTGCTTTTACCCTTAAGCTTACACTTACCCTTACCCTTACCCTTACCCTTACCCTTACCCTTACCCTTGCTTTTACCCTTAAGCTTACCCTTACCCTTACCCTTACCCTTACCCTTACCCTTACCCTTACCCTTACCCTTACCCTAACCCTTACCCTTACCCTTGCTTTTACCCTTAAGCTTACCCTTACCCTTACTCTTACCCCTACCCTTACCCTTACCCTTACCCTTACCCTTACCCTTACCCTTACCCTTACCCTTGCTTTTACCCTTAGGCTTACCCTCACCTTTACCCTTACCCTTACCCTTACCCTTACCCTTACCCTTACCCTTGCTTTTACCCTTAAGGTAAGGGTAAGGGTAAGGGTAAGGGTAAGGGTAAGGGTAAGGGTAAGCTTAAGGGTAAAAGCAAGGGTAAGGGTTAGGGTAAGGGTAAGGGTAAGGGTAAGGGTAAGGGTAAGCTTAAGGGTAAAAGCAAGGGTAAGGGTAAGGGTAAGGGTAAGGGTAAGGGTAAAGGTAAGGGTAAGGGTAAAGGTAAGGGTAAGCTTAAGGGTAAAAGCAAGGGTAAGGGTAAGGGTAAGGGTAAGGGTAAGGGTAAGGGTAAGGGTAAGGGTAAGGGTAAGGGTAAGGGTAAGGGTAAGGGTAAGCTTAAGGGTAAAAGCAAGGGTAAGGGTAAGGGTAAGGGTAAGGGTAAGGGTAAGGGTAAGGGTAAGGGTAAGGGTAAGGGTAAGGGTAAGGGTAAGGGTAAGGGTAAGGGTAAGGGTAAGGGTAAGCTTAAGGGTAAGGGTAAGGGTAAGGGTAAGGGTAAGCCTAAGGGTAAAAGCAAGGGTAAGGGTAAGGGTAAGGGTAAGGGTAAGCTTAAGGGTAAAAGCAAGGGTAAGGGTAAGGCTAAGGGTAAGGGTAAAGGTAAGGGTAAGGGTAAGCTTAAGGGTAAAAGCAAGGGTAAGGGTAAGGGTAAGGGTAAGGGTAAGGGTAAGGGTAAAGGTGAGGGTAAGCCTAAGGGTAAAAGCAAGGGTAAGGGTAAGGGTAAGGGTAAGGGTAAGGGTAAGGGTAAGGGTAAGGGTAGGGGTAAGAGTAAGGGTAAGGGTAAGCTTAAGGGTAAAAGCAAGGGTAAGGGTAAGGGTAAGGGTAAGGGTAAGGGTAAGCTTAAGGGTAAAAGCAAGGGTAAAATTAAGGGTAAGGGTAAGGGTAAGGGTAAGGGTAAGGGTAAGGGTAAGGGTAAGGGTAAGGGTAAGGGTAAGGGTAAGGGTAAGGGTAAGGGTAAGGGTAAGGGTAAGGGTAAGCTTAAGGGTAAAAGCAAGGGTAAGAGTAAGGGTAAGGGTAAGGGTAAGGGTAAGGGTAATGGTAAGGGTAAAGGTAAGGGTAAGCCTAAGGGTAAAAGCAAGGGTAAAAGCAAGGGTAAGGGTAAGGGTAAGGGTAAGGGTAAGGGTAAGGGTAAGGGTAAGGGTAAGGGTAAGGGTAAGGGTAAGGGTAAGGGTAAGGGTAAGCTTAAGGGTAAAAGCAAGGGTAAGGGTAAGGGTAAGGGTAAGGGTAAGGGTAAGGGTAAGGGTAAGGGTAAGGGTAAGGGTAAGGGTAAGGGTAAGGGTAAGGGTAAGGGTAAGGGTAAGGGTAAGCTTAAGGGTAAGGGTAAGGGTAAGGGTAAGGGTAAGCGTAAGGGTAAAAGCAAGGGTAAGGGTAAGGGTAAGGGTAAGGGTAAGGGTAAGCTTAAGGGTAAAAGCAAGGGTAAGGGTAAGGGTAAGGGTAAGGGTAAGGGTAAGGGTAAGGGTAAGGGTAAGGGTAAGGGTAAGCTTAAGGGTAAGGGTAAGGGTAAGGGTAAGGGTAAGCTTAAGGGTAAAAGCAAGGGTAAGGGTAAGAGTAAGGGTAAGGGTAAGGGTAAGGGTAAGGGTAAGGGTAAGGGTGAGCTTAAGGGTAAAAGCAAGGGTAAGGGTAAGGGTAAGGGTAAGGGTAAGGGTAAGGGTAAGGGTAAGGGTTAGGGTAAGGGTAAGGGTAAGGGTAAGGGTAAGGGTAAGGGTAACTTAAGGGTAAAAGCAAGGGTAAGGGTAAGGGTAAGGGTAAGGGTAAGGGTAAGGGTAAAGGTAAGGGTAAGCCTAAGGGTAAAAGCAAGGGTAAGGGTAAGGGTAAGGGTAAGGGTAAGATTAAGGGTAAGGGTAAGGGTAAGGGTAAGCTTAAGGGTAAAAGCAAGGGTAAGGGTAAGGGTAAGGGTAAGGGTAAGCCTAAGGGTAAATGCAAGGGTAAGGGTAAAGGTAAGGGTAAGGGTTAGGGTAAGCTTAAGGGTAAAAGCAAGGGTAAGGGTAAGGGTAAGGGTAAGGGTAAGGGTAAGGGTAAGCTTAAGGGTAAAAGCAAGGGTGAGGGTAAGGGTAAGGGTAAGGGTAAGGGTAAGGGTAAGGGTAAGGGTAAGGGTAAGGGTAAGGGTAAGGGTAAGGGTAAGGGTAAGCTTAAGGGTAAAAGCAAGGGTAAGGGTAAGGGTAAGGGTAAGGGTGAGGGTAAGGGTAAGGGTAAGGGTAAGGGTAAGGGTAAGCTTAAGGGTAAAAGCAAGGGTAAGGGTAAGGGTAAGGGTAAGGGTAAGGGTAAAGGTAAGGGTAAGCCTAAGGGTAAAAGCAAGGGTAAGGGTAAGGGTAAGGGTAAGGGTAAGGGTAAGGGTAAGGGTAAGGGTAAGGGTAAGGGTAAGGGTAAGGGTAAGGGTAAGGGTAAGGGTAAGGGTAAGGGTAAGGGTAAGGGTAAGGGTAAGGGTAAGGGTAAGGGTAAGGGTAAGGGTAAGGGTAAGGGTAAGGGTAAGGGTAAGGGTAAGGGTAAGGGTAAGGGTAAGCTTAAGGGTAAAAGCAAGGGTAAGGGTAAGGGTAAGGGTAAGCCTAAGGGTAAAAGCAAGGGTAAGGGTAAGGGTAAGGGTAAGGGTAAGGGTAAACTTAAGGGTAAAAGCAAGGGTAAGGGTAAGGGTAAGGGTAAGGGTAAGGGTAAGGGTAAGGGTAAGCTTAAGGGTAAAAGCAAGGGTAAGGGTAAGGGTAAGGGTAAGGGTAAGGGTAAGGGTAAGGGTAAAGGTAAGGGTAAGCCTAAGGGTAAAAGCAAGGGTAAGGGTAAGGGTAAGGGTAAGGGTAAGGGTAAGGGTAAGGGTAAGGGTAAGGGTAAGGGTAAGGGTAAGCTTAAGGGTAAAAGCAAGGGTAAGGGTAAGGGTAAGGGTAAGGGTAAGGGTAAGGGTAAGGGCAAGGGTAAGGGTAAGGGTAAGCTTAAGGGTAAAAGCAAGGGTAAGGGTAAGGGTAAGGGTAAGGGTAAGCTCAAGGGTAAAAGCAAGGGTAAGGGTAAGGGTAAGGGTAAGGGTAAGGGTAAGGGTAAGGGTAAGCTTAAGGGTAAGGGTAAGGGTAAGGGTAAGGGTAAGCTTAAGGGTAAAAGCAAGGGTAAGGGTAAGGGTAAGGGTAAGGGTAAGGGTAAGCTTAAGGGTAAGGGTAAGGGTAAGGGTAAGGGTAAGCTTAAGGGTAAAAGCAAGGGTAAGGTTAAGGGTAAGGGTAAGGGTAAGGGTAAGGGTTAGGGTAATGGTAAGCTTAAGGGTAAGGGTAAGGGTAAGGGTAAGGGTAAGCTTAAGGGTAAAAGCAAGGGTAAGGGTAAGGGTAAGGGTAAGGGTAAGGGTAAGGGTAAGGGTAAGGGTAAGGGTAAGGGTAAGGGTAAGGGTAAGGGTAAGGGTAAGGGTAAGGGTAAGGGTAAGGGTAAGCTTAAGGGTAAGGGTAAGGGTAAGGGTAAGCTTAAGGGTAAAAGCAAGGGTAAGGGTAAGGGTAAGGGTAAGGGTAAGGGTAAGCTTAAGGGTAAAAGCAAGGGTAAGGGTAAGGGTAAGGGTAAAGGTAAGGGTAAGGGTAAGGGTAAGGGTAAGGGTAAGGGTAAGGGTAAGGGTAAGGGTAAGGGTAAGGGTAAGGGTAAGCTTAAGGGTAAGGGTAAGGGTAAGCTTAAGGGTAAAAGCAAGGGTAAGGGTAAGGGTAAGGGTAAGGGTAAGGGTAAAGGTAAGGGTAAGCCTAAGGGTAAAAGCAAGGGTAAGGGTAAGGGTAAGGGTAAGGGTAAGGGTAAGGGTAAGGGTAAGGGTAAGGGTAAGGGTAAGCTTAAGGGTAAAAGCAAGGGTAAGGGTAAGGGTAAGGGTAAGGGTAAGGGTAAGCTTAAGGGTAAAAGCAAGGGTAAGGGTAAGGGTAAGGGTAAGGGTAAGGGTAAGGGTAAGGGTAAGGGTAAGGGTAAGGGTAAGGGTAAGCTTAAGGGTAAAAGCAAGGGTAAGGGTAAGGGTAAGGGTAAGGGTAAGGGTTAGGGTAAGGGTAAAGGTAAGGGTAAGCCTAAGGGTAAAAGCAAGGGTAAGGGTAAGGGTAAGGGTAAGGGTAAGGGTAAGGGTAAGGGTAAGGGTAAGGGTAAGGGTAAGAGTAAGGGTAAGGGTAAGGGTAAGCTTAAGGGTAAAAGCAAGGGTAAGGGTAAGGGTAAGGGTAAGGGTAAGCCTAAGGGTAAAAGCAAGGGTAAGGGTAAGGTTAAGGTTAAGGGTAAGGGTAAGCTTAAGGGTAAAAGCAAGGGTAAGGGTAAGGGTAAGGGTAAGGGTAAGGGTAAGCTTAAGGGTAAAAGCAAGGGTAAGGGTAAGGGTGAGGGTGAGGGTAAGGGTAAGGGTAAGGGTAAAGGTAAGGGTAAGCCTAAGAGTAAAAGCAAGGGTAAGGGTAAGGGTAAGGGTAAGGGTAAGGGTAAGGGTAAGGGTAGGGGTAAGGGTAAGGGTAAGGGTAAGGGTAAGGGTAGGCTTAAGGGTAAAAGCAAGGGTAAGGATAAGGGTAAGGGTAAGGGTAAGGGTAAGGGTAAGGGTAAGGGTAAGGGTAAGGGTAAGGGTAAGGGTAAGGGTAAGGGTAAGGGTAAGGGTAAGGGTAAGCTTAAGGGTAAAAGCAAGGGTAAGGGTAAGGGTAAGGGTAAGGGTAAGGGTAAGGGTAAGGGTAAGGGTAAGGGTAAGGGTAAGGGTAAGGGTAAGCTTAAGGGTAAAAGCAAGGGTAAGGGTTAGGGTAAGGGTAAGGGTAAGGGTAAGGGTAAGGGTAAGGGTAAGGGTAAGCTTAAGGGTAAAAGCAAGGGTAAGGGTAAGGGTAAGGGTAAGGGTAAGGGTAAGGGTAAGGGTAAGCTTAAGGGTAAAAGCAAGGGTAAGGGTAAGGGTAAGGGTAAGGGTAAGGGTAAGGGTAAGGGTAAGGGTAAGGGTAAGGGTAAGGGTAAGGGTAAGAGTAAGGGTAAGGGTAAGCTTAAGGGTAAGGGTAAGGGTAAGGGTAAGGGTAAGCGTAAGGGTAAAAGCAAGGGTAAGGGTAAGGGTAAGGGTAAGGGTAAGGGTAAGCTTAAGGGTAAAAGCAAGGGTAAGGGTAAGGGTAAGGGTAAGGGTAAGGGTAAGGGTAAGGGTAAGCTTAAGGGTAAGGGTAAGGGTAAGGGTAAGTGTAAGCTTAAGGGTAAAAGCAAGGGTAAGGGTAAGAGTAAGGGTAAGGGTAAGGGTAAGGGTAAGGGTAAGGGTAAGGGTGAGCTTAAGGGTAAAAGCAAGGGTAAGGGAAAGGGTAAGGGTAAGGGTAAGGGTAAGGGTAAGGGTAAGGGTAAGGGTAAGCTTAAGGGTAAAAGCAAGGGTAAGGGTAAGGGTAAGGGTAAGGGTAAGGGTAAAGGCAAGGGTAAGCCTAAGGGTAAAAGCAAGGGTAAGGGTAAGGGTAAGGGTAAGGGTAAGAGTAAGGGTAAGGGTAAGGGTAAGGGTAAGAGTAAGGGTAAGGGTAAGGGTAAGGGTAAGCTTAAGGGTAAAAGCAAGGGTAAGGGTAAGGGTAAGGGTAAGGGTAAGCCTAAGGGTAAAAGCAAGGGTAAGGGTAAGGGTAAGGGTAAGGGTAAGGGTAAGCTTAAGGGTAAAAGCAAGGGTAAGGGTAAGGGTAAGGGTAAGGGTAAGGGTAAGGGTAAGGGTAAGGGTAAGCTTAAGGGTAAAAGCAAGGGTGAGGGTAAGGGTAAGGGTAAGGGTAAGGGTAAGGGTAAGGGTAAGGGTAAGGGTAAGGGTAAGGGTAAGCTTAAGGGTAAAAGCAAGGGTAAGGGTAACGGTAAGGGTAAGGGTGAGGGTAAGGGTAAGGGTAAGGGTAAGGGTAAGGGTAAGCTTAAGGGTAAAAGCAAGGGTAAGGGTAAGGGTAAGGGTAAGGGTAAGGGTAAAGGTAAGGGTAAGCCTAAGGGTAAAAGCAAGGGTAAGGGTAAGGGTAAGGGTAAGGGTAAGGGTAAGGGTAAGGGTAAGGGTAAGGGTAAGGGTAAGGGTAAGGGTAAGGGTAAGGGTAAGGGTAAGGGTAAGGGTAAGGGTAAGGGTAAGGGTAAGCTTAAGGGTAAAAGCAAGGGTAAGGGTAAGGGTAAGGGTAAGGGTAAGCCTAAAGGTAAAAGCAAGGGTAAGGGTAAGGGTAAGTGTAAGGGTAAGGGTAAGCTTAAGGGTAAAAGCAAGGGTAAGGGTAAGGGTAAGGGTAAGGGTAAGGGTAAGGGTAAGGGTAAGGGTAAGGGTAAGCTTAAGGGTAAAAGCAAGGGTAAGGGTAAGGGTAAGGGTAAGGGTAAGGGTAAGGGTAAGGGTAAAGGTAAGGGTAAGCCTAAGGGTAAAAGCAAGGGTAAGGGTAAGGGTAAGGGTAAGGGTAAGGGTAAGGGTAAGGGTAAGGGTAAGGGTAAGGGTAAGGGTAAGGGTAAGGGTAAGCTTAAGGGTAAAAGCAAGGGTAAGGGTAAGGGTAAGGGTAAGGGTAAGGGTAAGGGTAAGGGTAAGGGTAAGGGTAAGGGTAAGGGTAAGGCTAAGGGTAAGCTTAAGGGTAAGGGTAAGGGTAAGGGTAAGGGTAAGCTTAAGGGTAAAAGCAAGGGTAAGGGTAAGGGTAAGGGTAAGGGTAAGCTTAAGGGTAAAAGCAAGGGTAAGGGTAAGGGTAAGGGTAAGGGTAAGGGTAAGGGTAAGGGTAAGCTTAAGGGTAAGGGTAAGGGTAAGGGTAAGGGTAAGGGTAAGGGTAAGCTTAAGGGTAAAAGCGAGGGTAAGGGTAAGGGTAAGGGTAAGGGTAAGGGTAAGCTTAAGGGTAAGGGTAAGGGTAAGGGTAAGGGTAAGCTTAAGGGTAAAAGCAAGGGTAAGGTTAAGGGTAAGGGTAAGGGTAAGGGTAAGGGTAAGGGTAAGCTTAAGGGTAAGGGTAAGGGTAAGGGTAAGGGTAAGCTTAAGGGTAAAAGCAAGGGTAAGGGTAAGGGTAAGGGTAAGGGTAAGGGTAAGGGTAAGGGTAAGGGTAAGGGTAAGGGTAAGGGTAAGGGTAAGGGTAAGGGTAAGGGTAAGCTTAAGGGTAAGGGTAAGGGTAAGGGTAAGCTTAAGGGTAAAAGCAAGGGTAAGGGTAAGGGTAAGGGTAAGGGTAAGGGTAAGCTTAAGGGTAAAAGCAAGGGTAAGGGTAAGGGTAAGGGTAAGGGTAAGGGTAAGGGTAAGGGTAAGGGTAAGGGTAAGCTTAGAGGTAAGGGTAAGGGTAAGGGTAAGCTTAAGGGTAAAAGCAAGGGTAAGGGTAAGGGTAAGGGTAAGGGTAAGGGTAAAGGTAAGGGTAAGCCTAAGGGTAAAAGCAAGGGTAAGGGTAAGGGTAAGGGTAAGGGTAAGGGTAAGGGTAAGGGTAAGGGTAAGGGTAAGGGTAAGGGTAAGGGTAAGCTTAAGGGTAAAAGCAAGGGTAAGGGTAAGGGTAAGGGTAAGGGTAAGGGTAAGGGTAAGGGTAAGGGTAAGCTTAAGGGTAAAAGCAAGGGTAAGGGTAAGGGTAAGGGTAAGGGTAAGGGTAAGGGTAAGGGTAAGCTTAAGGGTAAAAGCAAGGGTAAGGGTAAGGGTAAGGGTAAGGGTTAGGGTAAGGGTAAAGGTAGGGGTAAGCCTAAGGGTAAAAGCAAGGGTAAGGGTAAGGGTAAGGGTAAGGGTAAGGGTAAGGGTAAGGGTAAGGGTAAGGGTAAGGGTAAGGGTAAGAGTAAGGGTAAGGGTAAGGGTAAGCTTAAGGGTAAAAGCAAGGGTAAGGGTAAGGGTAAGGGTAAGGGTAAGCCTAAGGGTAAAAGCAAGGGTAAGGGTAAGGTTAAGGGTAAGGGTAAGGGTAAGCTTAAGGGTAAAAGCAAGGGTAAGGGTAAGGGTAAGGGTAAGGGTAAGGGTAAGCTTAAGGGTAAAAGCAAGGGTAAGGGTAAGGGTGAGGGTGAGGGTAAGGGTAAGGGTAAGGGTAAAGGTAAGGGTAAGCCTAAGAGTAAAAGCAAGGGTAAGGGTAAGGGTAAGGGTAAGGGTAAGGGTAAGGGTAAGGGTAAGGGTAAGGGTAAGGGTAAGGGTAAGGGTAAGGGTAAGGGTAAGGGTAAGTGTAAGGGTAAGGGTAAGGGTAAGGGTAAGCTTAAGGGTAAAAGCAAGGGTAAGGATAAGGGTAAGGGTAAGGGTAAGGGTAAGGGTAAGGGTAAGGGTAAGGGTAAGGGTAAGGGTAAGGGTAAGGGTAAGGGTAAGGGTAAGCTTAAGGGTAAAAGCAAGGGTAAGGGTAAGGGTAAGGGTAAGGGTAAGGGTAAGGGTAAGGGTAAGGGTAAGGGTAAGGGTAAGCTTAAGGGTAAAAGCAAGGGTAAGGGTTAGGGTAAGGGTAAGGGTAAGGGTAAGGGTAAGGGTAAGCTTAAGGGTAAAAGCAAGGGTAAGGGTAAGGGTAAGGGTAAGGGTAAGGGTAAGGGTAAGGGTAAAGGTAAGGGTAAGCTTAAGGGTAAAAGCAAGGGTAAGGGTAAGGGTAAGGGTAAGGGTAAGGGTAAGGGTAAGGGTAAGGGTAGGGGTAAAGGTAAGGGTAAGGGTAAGGGTAAGGGTAAGGGTAAGGGTAAGGGTAAGCTTAAGGGTATAAGCAAGGGTAAAGGTAAGGGTAAGGGTGAGGGTAAGGGTGAGGGTAAGGGTAAGGGTAAGCTTAAGGGTAAAAGCAAGGGTAAGGGTAAGGGTAAGGGTAAGGGTAAGGGTAAGGGTAAGGGTAAGGGTAAGCTTAAGGGTAAAAGCAAGGGTAAGGGTAAGGGTAAGGGTAAGGGTAAGGGTAAGGGTAAGGGTAAGGGTAAGGGTAAGGGTAAGGGTAAGGGTAAGGGTAAGGGTAAGGGTAAGGGTAAAGGTAAGGTTAAGCCTAAGGGTAAAAGCAAGGGTAAGGGTAAGGGTAAGGGTAAGGGTAAGGGTAAGGGTAAGGGTAAGGGTAAGGGTAAGGGTAAGGGTAAGGGTAAGGGTAAGGGTAAGGGTAAGGGTAAGGGTAAGGGTAAGGGTAAGGGTAAGGGTAAGCTTAAGGGTAAAAGCAAGGGTAAGGGTAAGGGTAAGGGTAAGGGTAAGCCTAAGGGTAAAAGCAATGGTAAGGGTGAGGGTAAGGGTAAGGGTAAGGGTAAGCTTAAGGGTAAAAGCAAGGGTAAGGGTAAGGGTAAGGGTAAGGGTAAGGGTAAGGGTAAGGGTAAGGGTGAGGGTAAGCTTAAGGGTAAAAGCAAGGGTAAGGGTAAGGGTAAGGGTAAGGATAAGGGTAAGGGTAAGGGTAAGGGTAAGGCTAAGGGTAAGGTTAAGGGTAAGGGTTAGAGTAAGGGTAAGGGTAAGGGTAAGGGTAAGCTTAAGGGTAAAAGCAAGGGTAAGGGTAAGGGTAAGGGTAAGGGTAAGGGTAAGGGTAAGGGTAAGGTTAAGGGTAAGGGTTAGGGTAAGGGTAAGGGTAAGGGTAAGGATAAGCTTAAGGGTAAAAGCAAGGGTAAGGGTAAGGGTAAGGGTAAGGGTAAGGGTAAGGGTAAGGGTAAGCTTAAGGGTAAGGGTAAGGGTAAGGGTAAGGGTAAGGTTAAGCTTAAGGGTAAAAGCAAGGGTAAGGGTAAGGGTAAGGGTAAGGGTAAGGGTAAGCTTAAGGGTAAAAGCAAGGGTAAGGGTCAGGGTAAGGGTAAGTGTAAGGGTAAGGGTAAGGGTAAGGGTAAGGGTGAGCTTAAGGGTAAAAGCAAGGGTAAGGGTAAGGTTAAGGGTAAGGGTAAGGGTAAGGGTAAGGGTAAGGGTAAGGGTTAGCTTAAGGGTAAAAGCAAGGGTAAGGGTAAGGGTAAGGGTAAGGGTAAGGGTAAGGGTAAGGGTAAGGGTAAGGGTAAGGGTAAGGGTAAAGGTAAGGGTAAGCCTAAGGGTAAAAGCAAGGGTAAGGGTAAGGGTAAGGGTAAGGTTAAGCTTAAGGGTAAAAGCAAGGGTAAGGGTAAGGGTAAGAATAAGGGTAAGCCTAAGGGTAAAAGCAAGGGTAAGGGAAAGGGTAAGGGTAAGGGTAAGGGTAAGCTTAAGGGTAAAAGCAAGGGTAAGGGTAAGGGTAAGGGTAAGGGTAAGGGTAAGGGTAAGGGTAAGGGTAAGGGTAAGGGTAAGGGTAAGGGTAAGGGTAAGGGTAAGGGTAAGCTTAAGGGTATAAGCAAGGGTAAGGGTAAGGGTAAGGGTGAGGGTAAGGGTAAGGGTAAGGGTAAGGGTAAGCTTAAGGGTAAAAGCAAGGGTAAGGGTAAGGGTAAGGGTAAGGGTAAGGGTAAGGGTAAGGGTAAGCTTAAGGGTAAAAGCAAGGGTAAGGGTAAGGGTAAGGGTAAGGGTAAGGGTAAGGGTAAGGGTAAGGGTAAGGGTAAGGGTAAGGGTAAGGGTAAGGGTAAGGGTAAGGGTAAGGGTAAGGGTAAGGGTAAGGGTAAGGGTAAGGGTAAGGGTAAGGGTAAGCTTAAGGGTAAAAGCAAGGGTAAGGGTAAGGGTAAGGGTAAGGGTAAGCCTAAGGGTAAAAGCAAGGGTAAGGGTAAGGGTAAGGGTAAGGGTAAGCTTAAGGGTAAAAGCAAGGGTAAGGGTAAGGGTAAGGGTAAGGGTAAGGGTAAGGGTAAGGGTAAGGGTAAGCTTAAGGGTAAAAGCAAGGGTAAGGGTAAGGGTAAGGGTAAGGGTAAGGGTAAGGGTAAGGGTAAGGGTAAGGGTAAGGGTAAAGGTAAGGGTAAGCCTAAGGGTCAAAGCAAGGGTAAGGGTAAGGGTAAGGGTAAGGGTAAGGGTAAGGGTAAGGGTAAGGGTAAGGGTAAGGGTAAGGGTAAGCTTAAGGGTAAAAGCAAGGGTAAGGGTAAGGGAAAGGGTAAGGGTAAGGGTAAGGGTAAGGGTAAGGGTAAGGGTAAGGGTAAGGGTAAGCTTAAGGGTAAGGGTAAGGGTAAGGGTAAGGGTAAGGGTAAGCCTAAGGGTAAAAGCAAGGGTAAGTGTAAGGGTAAGGGTAAGGGTAAGGGTAAGCTTAAGGGTAAAAGCAAGGGTAAGGGTAAGGGTAAGGGTATGGGTAAGGGTAAGGGTAAGGGTAAGCTTAAGGGTAAAAGCAAGGGTAAGGGTAAGGGTAAGGGTAAGGGTAAGGGTAAGGGTAAGGCTAAAGGTAAGGGTAAGCCTAAGGGTAAAAGCAAGGGTAAGGGTAAGGGTAAGGGTAAGGGTAAGGGTAAGGGTAAGGGTAAGGGTAAGTTTAAGGGTAAGGGTAAGGGTAAAGGTAAGGGTAAGGGTAAGCTTAAGGGTAAAAGCAAGGGTAAGGGTAAGGGTAAGGGTAAGGGTAAGAGTAAGGGTAAGGGTAAGGGTAAGCTTAAGGGTAAAAGCAAGGGTAAGGGTAAGGGTAAGGGTAAGGGTAAGGGTAAGGGTAAGGGTAAGGGTAAGGGTAAGGGTAAGGGTAAGGGTAAGGGTAAGGGTAAGGGTAAGGGTAAGCTTAAGGGTAAAAGCAAGGGTAAGGGTAAGGGTAAGGGTAAGGGTAAGGGTAAGGGTAAGGGTAAGGGTAAGGGTAAGGGTAAGGGTAAGCTTAAGGGTAAAAGCAAGGGTAAGGGTAAGGGTAAGGGTAAGGGTAAGGGTAAGGGTAATGGTAAGGGTAAAGGTAAGGGTAAGCCTAAGGGTAAAAGCAAGGGTAAGGGTAAGGGTAAGGGTAAGGGTAAGGGTAAGGTTAAGGGTAAGGGTTAGGGTAAGGGTAAGGGTAAGGGTAAGGGTAAGCTTAAGGGTAAAAGCAAGGGTAAGGGTAAGGGTAAGGGTAAGGGTAAGGGTAAGGGTAAGGGTAAGCTTAAGGGTAAGGGTAAGGGTAAGGGTAAGCTTAAGGGTAAAAGCAAGGGTAAGGGTAAGGGTAAGGGTAAGGGTAAGCTTAAGGGTAAAAGCAAGGGTGAGGGTAAGGGTAAGGGTAAGGGTAAGGGTAAGGGTAAGGGTAAGGGTAAGGGTAAGGGTAAGGGTAAGGGTAGAGGTAAGGGTAAGCCTAAGAGTAAAAGCAAGGGTAAGGGTAAGGGTAAGGGTAAGGGTAAGGGTAAGGGTAAGGGTAAGGGTAAGGGTAAGGGTAAGGGTAAGGGTAAGCTTAAGGGTAAAAGCAAGGGTAAGGATAAGGGTAAGGGTAAGGGTAAGGGTAAGGGTGAGGGTAAGGGTAAGGGTAAGGGTAAGGGTAAGCTTAAGGGTAAAAGCAAGGGTAAGGGTAAGGGTAAGGGTAAGGGTAAGGGTAAGGGTAAGGGTAAGGGTAAGCTTAAGGGTAAAAGCAAGGGTAAGGGTTAGGGTAAGGGTAAGGGTAAGGGTAAGGGTAAGGGTAAGGGTAAGGGAAAGCTTAAGGGTAAAAGCAAGGGTAAGGGTAAGGGTAAGGGTAAGGGTAAGGGTAAGGGTAAGGGTAAGGGTAAAGGTAAGGGTAAGCCTAAGGGTAAAAGCAAGGGTAAGGGTAAGGGTAAGGGTAAGGGTAAGGGTAAGGGTAAGGGTAAGAGTAAGGGTAAGGGTAAGGGTAAGGGTAAGGGTAAGGGTAAGGGTAAGGGTAAGGGTAAGGGTAAGGGTAAGGGTAAGCTTTAGGGTATAAGCAAGGGTAAGGGTAAGGGTAAGGGTGAGGGTAAGGGTAAGGGTAAGGGTAAGGGTGAGCTTAAGGGTAAAAGCAATGGTAAGGGTAAGGGTAAGGGTAAGGGTAAGGGTAAGGGTAAGGGTAAGGGTAAGCTTAAGGGTAAAAGCAAGGGTAAGGGTAAGGGTAAGGGTAAGGGTAAGGGTAAGGGTAAGGGTAAGGGTAAGGGTAAGGGTAAGGGTAAGGGTAAAGGTAAGGTTAAGCCTAAGGGTAAAAGCAAGGGTAAGGGTAAGGGTAAGGGTAAGGGTAAGGGTAAGGGTAAGGGTAAGGGTAAGGGTGAGGGTAAGGGTAAGGGTAAGGGTAAGGGTAAGGGTAAGGGTAAGGGTAAGGGTAAGGGTAAGGGTAAGGGTAAGGGTAAGGGTAAGGGTAAGGGTAAGGGTAAGCTTAAGGGTAAAAGCAAGGGTAAGGGTAAGGGTAAGGGTAAGGGTAAGCCTAAGGGTAAAAGCAAGGGTAAGGGTAAGGGTAAGGGTAAGGGTAAGGGTAAGGGTAAGCTTAAGGGTAAAAGCAAGGGTAAGGGTAAGGGTAAGGGTAAGGGTAAGGGTAAGGGTAAGCTTAAAGGTAAAAGCAAGGGTAAGGGTAAGGGTAAGGGTAAGGGTAAGGGTAAGGGTAAGGGTAAGGGTAAGGGTAAGGGTAAAGGTAAGGGTAAGCCTAAGGGTCAAAGCAAGGGTAAGGGTAAGGGTAAGAGTAAGGGTAAGGGTAAGGGTAAGGGTAAGGGTAAGGGTAAGCTTAAGGGTAAAAGCAAGGGTAAGGGTAAGGGTAAGGGTAAGGGTAAGGGTAAGGGTAAGGGTAAGGGTAAGGGTAAGGGTAAGGGTAAGAGTAAGGGTAAGGGTAAGGGTAAGGGTAAGGGTGAGCTTAAGGGTAAAAGCAAGGGTAAGGGTAAGGGTAAGGGTAAGGGTAATGGTTACCCCTGCTTTTACCCTTAGGCTTACCCTTACCCTTACCCTTACCCTTACCCTTACCCTTACCCTTAAGCTTACCCTTACCCTTACCCTTACCCTTACCCTTACCCTTACCCTTACCCTTACCCTTGCTTTTACCCTTAAGCTTACCCTTACCCTTACCCTTACCCTTACCCTTACCCTTACCCTCACCCTTACCCTTACCCTTACCCTTACCCTTATCCTTACCCTTGCTTTTACCCTTAAGCTTACCCTTACCCTTACCCTTACCCTTACCCTTACCCTTACCCTTACCCTTACCCTTACCCTTACCCTTGCTTTTACTCTTAGGCTTACCCTTACCTTTACCCTTACCCTTACCCTTACCCTTACCCTTACCCTTACCCTTACCCTTACCCTTACCCCTACCCTTACCCTCACCCTTGCTTTTACCCTTAAGCTTACCCTTACCCTTACCCTTACCCTTACCCTTAAGCTTACCCTTACCCTTACCCTTACCCTTACCCTTACCCTTACCCTTACCCTTGCTTTTACCCTTAAGCTTACCCTTACCCTTACCCTTACCCTTACCCTAACCCTTACCCTTAACCTTACCCTTACCCTTACCCTTACCCTTACCCTTACCCTTGCTTTTACCCTTAGGCTTACCCTTACATTTACCCTTACCATTACCCTTACCCTTACCCTTACCCTTACCCTTACCCTTACCCTTGCTTTTACCCTTAAGCTTACCCTTACCCTTACCCTTACCCTTACTCTTACCCTTACCCTTACCCTTACCCTTACCCTTACCCTTACCCTTACCCTTGCTTTTACCCTTAAGCTTACCCTTACCCTTACCCTTACTCTTACCCTTACCCTTACCCTTACCCTTACCCTTGCTTTTACCCTTAAGCTTACCCTTACCCTTACCTTTACCCTTACCCTTACCCTTAAACTTACCCTTACCCTTACCCTTACCCTTACCCTTACCCTTACCCTTACCCTTGCTTTTACCCTTAGGCTTACCCTTACCTTTAGCCTTACCCTTACCCTTACCCTTACCCTTACCCTTACCCTTACCCTTGCTTTTACCCTTAAGCTTACCGTTACCCTTACCCTTACCCTTACCCTTACCCTTACCCTTACCCTTGCTTTTACCCTTAAGCTTACCCTTACCCTTACCCTTACCCTTACACTTACCCTTGCTTTTACCCTTAGGCTTACCCTTACCCTCACCCTTACCCTTACCCTTAAGCTTACCCTTACCCTTACCCTTACCCTTACCCTTACCCTTACCCTTACCCTTACCCTTACCCTTACCCTTGCTTTTACCCTTAAGCTTACCCTTACCCTTACCCTTACCCTTACCCTTACCCTAACCCTTACCCTTACCCTTACCCTTACCCTTGCTTTGACCCTTAGGCTTACCCTTACCTTTACCCTTACCCTTACCCTTACCCTTACCCTTACCCTTACCCTTACCCTTACCCTTACCCTTACCCTTACCCTTGCTTTTACCCTTAAGCTTACCCTTACCCTTACCCTTACCCTTACCCTTACCCTTACCCTTACCCTTACCCTTACCCTTGCTTTTACCCTTAAGCTTACCCTTACCCTTACCCTTACCCTTACCCTTGCTTTTACCCTTAGGCTTACCCTTACCCTTACCCTTACCCTTACCCTTGCTTTTACCCTTAAGCTTACCCTTACCATTACCCTTACCCTTACCCTTACCCTTACCCTTACCCTTACCCTTACCTTAAGGGTAAGGGTAAGGGTAAGCTTAAGGGTAAGGGTAAGGGTAAGGGTAAGCTTAAGGGTAAAAGCAAGGGTAAGGGTAAGGGTAAGGGTAAGGGTAAGCTTAAGGGTAAAAGCAAGGGTGAGGGTAAGGGTAAGGGTAAGGGTAAGGGTAAGGGTAAGGGTAAGGGTAAGGGTAAGGGTAAGGGTAAGGGTAAGGGTAGAGGTAAGGGTAAGCCTAAGAGTAAAAGCAAGGGTAAGGGTAAGGGTAAGGGTAAGGGTAAGGGTAAGGGTAAGGGTAAGGGTAAGGGTAAGGGTAAGGGTAAGGGTAAGGGTAAGCTTAAGGGTAAAAGCAAGGGTAAGGATAAGGGTAAGGGTAAGGGTAAGGGTAAGGGTGAGGGTAAGGGTAAGGGTAAGGGTAAGGGTAAGCTTAAGGGTAAAAGCAAGGGTAAGGGTAAGGGTAAGGGTAAGGGTAAGGGTAAGGGTAAGGGTAAGGGTAAGCTTAAGGGTAAAAGCAAGGGTAAGGGTTAGGGTAAGGGTAAGGGTAAGGGTAAGGGTAAGGGTAAGGGTAAGGGAAAGCTTAAGGGTAAAAGCAAGGGTAAGGGTAAGGGTAAGGGTAAGGGTAAGGGTAAGGGTAAGGGTAAGGGTAAAGGTAAGGGTAAGCCTAAGGGTAAAAGCAAGGGTAAGGGTAAGGGTAAGGGTAAGGGTAAGGGTAAGGGTAAGGGTAAGGGTAAGGGTAAGGGTAAGGGTAAGGGTAAGGGTAAGGGTAAGGGTAAGGGTAAGGGTAAGAGTAAGGGTAAGCTTTAGGGTATAAGCAAGGGTAAGGGTAAGGGTAAGGGTGAGGGTAAGGGTAAGGGTAAGGGTAAGGGTGAGCTTAAGGGTAAAAGCAATGGTAAGGGTAAGGGTAAGGGTAAGGGTAAGGGTAAGGGTAAGGGTAAGGGTAAGCTTAAGGGTAAAAGCAAGGGTAAGGGTAAGGGTAAGGGTAAGGGTAAGGGTAAGGGTAAGGGTAAGGGTAAGGGTAAGGGTAAGGGTAAGGGTAAAGGTAAGGTTAAGCCTAAGGGTAAAAGCAAGGGTAAGGGTAAGGGTAAGGGTAAGGGTAAGGGTAAGGGTAAGGGTAAGGGTAAGGGTGAGGGTAAGGGTAAGGGTAAGGGTAAGGGTAAGGGTAAGGGTAAGGGTAAGGGTAAGGGTAAGGGTAAGGGTAAGGGTAAGGGTAAGGGTAAGGGTAAGGGTAAGGGTAAGCTTAAGGGTAAAAGCAAGGGTAAGGGTAAGGGAAAGGGTAAGGGTAAGCCTAAGGGTAAAAGCAAGGGTAAGGGTAAGGGTAAGGGTAAGGGTAAGGGTAAGGGTAAGCTTAAGGGTAAAAGCAAGGGTAAGGGTAAGGGTAAGGGTAAGGGTAAGGGTAAGGGTAAGCTTAAAGGTAAAAGCAAGGGTAAGGGTAAGGGTAAGGGTAAGGGTAAGGGTAAGGGTAAGGGTAAGGGTAAGGGTAAGGGTAAGGGTAAAGGTAAGGGTAAGCCTAAGGGTCAAAGCAAGGGTAAGGGTAAGGGTAAGAGTAAGGGTAAGGGTAAGGGTAAGGGTAAGGGTAAGGGTAAGCTTAAGGGTAAAAGCAAGGGTAAGGGTAAGGGTAAGGGTAAGGGTAAGGGTAAGGGTAAGGGTAAGGGTAAGGGTAAGAGTAAGGGTAAGGGTAAGGGTAAGGGTAAGGGTAAGCTTAAGGGTAAAAGCAAGGGTAAGGGTAAGGGTAAGGGTAAGGGTAATGGTTACCCCTGCTTTTACCCTTAGGCTTACCCTTACCCTTACCCTTACCCTTACCCTTACCCTTACCCTTAAGCTTACCCTTACCCTTACCCTTACCCTTACCCTTACCCTTACCCTTACCCTTACCCTTGCTTTTACCCTTAAGCTTACCCTTACCCTTACCCTTACCCTTACCCTTACCCTTACCCTCACCCTTACCCTTACCCTTACCCTTACCCTTATCCTTACCCTTGCTTTTACCCTTAAGCTTACCCTTACCCTTACCCTTACCCTTACCCTTACCCTTACCCTTACCCTTACCCTTACCCTTACCCTTGCTTTTACTCTTAGGCTTACCCTTACCTTTACCCTTACCCTTACCCTTACCCTTACCCTTACCCTTACCCTTACCCTTACCCTTACCCCTACCCTTACCCTCACCCTTGCTTTTACCCTTAAGCTTACCCTTACCCTTACCCTTACCCTTACCCTTGCTTTTACCCTTAAGCTTACCCTTACCCTTACCCTTACCCTTAAGCTTACCCTTACCCTTACCCTTACCCTTACCCTTACCCTTACCCTTACCCTTGCTTTTACCCTTAAGCTTACCCTTACCCTTACCCTTACCCTTACCCTAACCCTTACCCTTAACCTTACCCTTACCCTTACCCTTACCCTTACCCTTACCCTTACCCTTGCTTTTACCCTTAGGCTTACCCTTACATTTACCCTTACCATTACCCTTACCCTTACCCTTACCCTTACCCTTACCCTTACCCTTGCTTTTACCCTTAAGCTTACCCTTACCCTTACCCTTACCCTTACTCTTACCCTTACCCTTACCCTTACCCTTACCCTTACCCTTGCTTTTACCCTTAAGCTTACCCTTACCCTTACCCTTACCCTTACCCTTACCCTTACCCTTACCCTTACCCTTACCCTTACCCTTACCCTTACCCTTGCTTTTACCCTTAAGCTTACCCTTACCCTTACCCTTACTCTTACCCTTACCCTTACCCTTACCCTTACCCTTGCTTTTACCCTTAAGCTTACCCTTACCCTTACCTTTACCCTTACCCTTACCCTTAAACTTACCCTTACCCTTACCCTTACCCTTACCCTTACCCTTACCCTTACCCTTGCTTTTACCCTTAGGCTTACCCTTACCTTTAGCCTTACCCTTACCCTTACCCTTACCCTTACCCTTACCCTTACCCTTGCTTTTACCCTTAAGCTTACGCTTACCCTTACCCTTACCCTTACCCTTACCCTTACCCTTACCCTTGCTTTTACCCTTAAGCTTACCCTTACCCTTACCCTTACCCTCACACTTACCCTTGCTTTTACCCTTAGGCTTACCCTTACCCTCACCCTTACCCTTACCCTTAAGCTTACCCTTACCCTTACCCTTACCCTTACCCTTACCCTTACCCTTACCCTTACCCTTACCCTTACCCTTGCTTTTACCCTTAAGCTTACCCTTACCCTTACCCTTACCCTTACCCTTACCCTAACCCTTACCCTTACCCTTACCCTTACCCTTGCTTTGACCCTTAGGCTTACCCTTACCTTTACCCTTACCCTTACCCTTACCCTTACCCTTACCCTTACCCTTACCCTTACCCTTACCCTTACCCTTACCCTTGCTTTTACCCTTAAGCTTACCCTTACCCTTACCCTTACCCTTACCCTTACCCTTACCCTTACCCTTACCCTTACCCTTGCTTTTACCCTTAAGCTTACCCTTACCCTTACCCTTACCCTTACCCTTGCTTTTACCCTTAGGCTTACCCTTACCCTTACCCTTACCCTTACCCTTGCTTTTACCCTTAAGCTTACCCTTACCATTACCCTTACCCTTACCCTTACCCTTACCCTTACCCTTACCCTTACCCTTACCCTTACCCTTACCCTTACCCTTGCTTTTACCCTTAGGCTTAACCTTACCTTTACCCTTACCCTTACCCTTACCCTTACCCTTACCCTTACCCTTACCCTTACCCTTACCCTTACCCTTACCCTTACCCTTACCCTTACCCTTACCCTTACCCTTACCCTTACCCTTACCCTTACCCTTGCTTTTACCCTTAAGCTTACCCTTACCCTTACCCTTACCCTTACCCTTACCCTTACCCTTACCCTTGCTTTTACCCTTAAGCTTACCCTTACCCTTACCCTTACCCTTACCCTCACCCTTACCCTTACCCTTACCCTTGCTTATACCCTTAAGCTTACCCTTACCCTTACCCTTACCCTTACCCTTACCCTTACCCTTACCCTTACCCTTACCCTTACCCTTACCCTTGCTTTTACCCTTAAGCTTACCCTTACCCTTACCCTTACCCTTTCCCTTACCCTTGCTTTTACCCTTAGGCTTACCCTTACCCTTACCCTTACCCTTACCCTTGCTATTACCCTTAAGCTTAACCTTACCCTTACCCTTACCCTTACTCTTACCCTTACCCTTACCCTTACCCTTACCCTTGCTTTTACCCTTAGGCTTACCCTTACCTTTACCCTTACCCTTACCCTTACCCTTACCCTTACCCTTACCCTTACCCTTACCCTTACCTTTACCCTTGCTTTTACCCTTAAGCTAACCCTTACCCTTACCCTTACCCTTACCCTTACCCTTAACCTTACCCTTACCCTTGCTTTTACCCTTAAGCTCACCCTTACCCTTACCCTTACACTTACCCTTACCCTGACCCTTACCCTTGCTTTTACCCTTAAGCTTACCCTTACCCTTACCCTTACCCTTACCCTTACCCTTGCTTTTACCCTTAAGCTTACCCTTACCCTTACCCTTACCCTTACCCTTAAGCTTACCCTTACCCTTACCCTTACCCTTACCCTTACCCTTACCCTTACCCTTGCTTTTACCCTTAAGCTTACCCTTACCCTTACCCTTACCCTTACCCTAACCCTTACCCTTAACCTTACCCTTACCCTTACCCTTACCCTTACCCTTACCCTTACCCTTGCTTTCACCCTTAGGCTTACCCTTACCTTTACCCTTACCATTACCCTTACCCTTACCCTTACCATTACCCTTACCCTTACCCTTAAGCTTACCCTTACCCTTACCCTTACCCTTACCCTTACCCTTACCCTTACCCTTGCTTTTACCCTTAAGCTTACCCTTACCCTTACCCTTACCCTTACTCTAACCCTTACCCTTAACCCTACCCTTACCCTTACCCTTACCCTTACCCTTACCCTTACCCTTATCCTTACCCTTACCCTTACCCTTACCCTTGCTTTTACCCTTAAGCTTACCCTTACCCTTACCCTTACCCTTACCCTTACCCTTACCCTTACCCTTGCTTTTACCCTTAAGCTTACCCTTACCCTTACCCTTACCCTTACCCTTGCTTTTACCCTTAGGCTTACCCTTACCCTTACCCTTACCCTTACCCTTGCTTTTACCCTTAAGCTTACCCTTACCCTTACCCTTACCCTTACCCTTACCCTTACCCTTACCCTTACCCTTACCCTTACCCTTACCCTTACCCTTACCCTTACCCTTACCCTTACCCTTACCCTTACCCTTGCTTTTACCCTTAGGCTTAACCTTACCTTTACCCTTACCCTTACCCTTACCCTTACCCTTACCCTTACCCTTACCCTTACCCTTACCCTTACCCTTACCCTTACCCTTACCCTTACCCTTACCCTTACCCTTACCCTTACCCTTGCTTTTACCCTTAAGCTTACCCTTACCCTTACCCTTACCCTTACCCTTACCCTTACCCTTACCCTTACCCTTACCCTTACCCTTGCTTTTACCCTTAAGCTTACCCTTACCCTTACCCTCACCCTTACCCTCACCCTTACCCTTACCCTTACCCTTGCTTATACCCTTAAGCTTACCCTTACCCTTACCCTTACCCTTACCCTTACCCTTACCCTTACCCTTACCCTTACCCTTACCCTTACCCTTACCCTTACCCTTACCCTTACCCTTGCTTTTACCCTTAAGCTTACCCTTACCTTTACCCTTACCCTTACCCTTACCCTTACCCTTACCCTTACCCTTACCCTTACCCTTACCCTTGCTTTTACCCTTAAGCTTACCCTTACCCTTACCCTTACCCTTACCCTTACCCTAACCCTTACCCTTGCTTTTACCCTTAAGCTTACCCTTACCCTTAACCTTACCCTTACCCTTACCCTTACCCTTACCCTTACCCTTACCCTTACCCTTACCCTTACCCTTACCCTTGCTTTTACCCTTAAGCTTACCCTTACCCTTACCCTTACCCTTACCCTTACCCTTACCCTTACCCTTACCCTTACCCTTACCCTTATCCTTACCCTTGCTTTTACCCTTAAGCTTACCCTTACCCTTACCCTTACCCTTACCCTTACCCTTACCCTTACCCTTACCCTTACCCTTACCCTTACCCTTACCCTTACCCTTACCCTTACCCTTACCCTTACCCTTGCTTTTACTCTTAGGCTTACCCTTACCTTTACCCTTACCCTTACCCTTACCCTCACCCTCACCCTTACTTTTACCCTTGCTTTTACCCTTAAGCTTACCCTTACCCTTACCCTTACCCTTACCCTTACCCTTGCTTTTACCCTTAAGCTTACCCTTACCCTTACCCTTAACCTTACCCTTACCCTTGCTTTTACCCTTAGGCTTACCCTTACCCTTACCCTTACCCTTACCCTTGCTTTTACCCTTAAGCTTACCCTTACCCTTACCCTTACTCTTACCCTTACCCTTACCCTTACCCTTACCCTTACCCTTACCCTTACCCTTACCCTTACCCTTACCCTTGCTTTTACCCTTAGGCTTACCCTTACCTTTACCCTTACCCTAACCCTTACCCTTACCCTTACCCTTACCCTTACCCTTGCTTTTACCCTTAAGCTTACCCTTACCCTTACCCTTACCCTTACCCTTACCCTTACCCTTACCCTTACCCTTACCCTTACCCTTACCCTTGCTTTTACCCTTAAGCTTACCCTTACCCTTACCCTTACCCTTACCCTTACCCTTACCCTTACCCTTGCTTTTACCCTTAAGCTTACCCTTACCCTTACCCTTACCCTTACCCTTACCCTTACCCTTACCCTTACCCTTACCCTTACCCTTACCCTTGCTTTTACCCTTAGGCTTACCCTTACCTTTACCCTTACCCTTACCCTTACCCTTACCCTTACCCTTGCTTTTACCCTTAAGCTTACCCTTACCCTTACCCTTACCCTTAAGCTTACCCTTACCCTTACCCTTACCCTTACCCTTACCCTTACCCTTACCCTTACCCTTACCCTTACCCTTACCCTTACCCTTACCCTTGCTTTTACCCTTAAGCTTACCCTTACCCTTACCCTTACCCTTACCCTTACCCTTGCTTTTACCCTTAAGCTTACCCTTACCCTTACCCTTACCCTTAAGCTTACCCTTACCCTTACCCTTACCCTTACCCTTACCCTTACCCTTACCCTTACCCTTACCCTTACCCTTACCCTTGATTTTACCCTTAAGCTTACCCTTACCCTTACCCTTACCCTTACCCTTAAGCTTACCCTTACCCTTACCCTTACCCTTACCCTTACCCTTACCCTTAACCTTACCCTTGCTTTTACCCTTAAGCTTACCCTTACCCTTACCCTTACCCTTACCCTTAAGCTTACCCTTACCCTTACCCTTACCCTTACCCTTACCCTTGCTTTTACCCTTAAGCTTACCCTTACCCTTACCCTTACCCTTACCCTTACCCTTAAGCTTACCCTTACCCTTACCCTTACCCTTACCCTTACCCTTACCCTTACCCTTGCTTTTACCCTTAAGCTTACCCTTACCCTTACCCTTACCCTTACCCTTGCTTTTACCCTTAAGCTTACCCTTACCCTTACCCTTACCCTTACCCTTAAGCTTACCCTTACCCTTACCCTTACCCTTACCCTTACCCTTACCCTTACCCTTACCCTTACCCTTACCCTTGCTTTTACCCTTAAGCTTACCCTTACCCTTACCCTTACCCTTACCCTTACCCTTACCCTTACCCTTACCCTTACCCTTACCCTTGCTTTTACCCTTAGGCTTACCCTTACCTTTACCCTTACCCTTACCCTTACCCTTACCCTTACCCTTACCCTTACCCTTACCCTTACCCTTACCCTTACCCTTACCCTTACCCTTGCTTTTACCCTTAAGCTTACCCTTACCCTTACCCTTACCCTTACCCTTACCCTTACCCTTACCCTTGCTTTTACCCTTAAGCTTACCCTTACCCTTACCCTTACCCTTACCCTTACCCTTACCCTTGCTTTTACCCTTAGGCTTACCCTTACCCTTACCCTTACCCTTACCCTTTCTTTTACCCTTAAGCTTACCCTTACCCTTACCCTTACCCTTACCCTTACCCTAACCCTTACCCTTACCCTTACCCTTACCCTTACCCTTACCCTTGCTTTTACCCTTAAGCTTACCCTTACCCTTACCCTTACCCTTACCCTTACCCTTACCCTTACCCTTACCCTTACCCTTACCCTTACCCTTACCCTTGCTTTTACCCTTAAGCTTACCCTTACCCTTACCCTTACCCTTACCCTTACCCTTACCCTTACCCTTACCCTTGCTTTTACCCTTAAGCTTACCCTTACCCTTACCCTTACCCTTACCCTTACCCTTACCCTTACCCTTACCCTTACCCTTACCCTTACCCTTACGCTTACCCTTACCCTTGCTTTTACCCTTAGGCTTACCCTTACCTTTACCCTTACCCTTACCCTTACCCTTACCCTTACCCTTGCTTTTACCCTTAAGCTTACCCTTACCCTTACCCTTACCCTTAAGCTTACCCTTACCCTTACCCTTACCCTTACCCTTACCCTTACCCTTACCCTTACCCTTACCCTTACCCTTACCCTTACCCTTACCCTTACCCTTACCCTTACCCTTGCTTTTACCCTTAAGCTTACCCTACCCTTACCCTTACCCTTACCCTTACCCTTGCTTTTACCCTTAAGCTTACCCTTACCCTTACCCTTACCCTTAAGCTTACCCTTACCCTTACCCTTACCCTTACCCTTACCCTTACCCTTACCCTTACCCTTACCCTTACCCATACCCTTACCCTTGCTTTTACCCTTATGCTTACCCTTACCCTTACCCTTACCCTTACATTTAAGCTTACCCTTACCCTTACCCTTTCCCTTACCCTTTCCCTTACCCTCACCCTTACCCTTAACCTTACCCTTGCTTTTACCCTTAAGCTTACCCTTACCCTTACCCTTACCCTTACCCTTAAGCTTACCCTTACCCTTACCCTTACCCTTACCCTTACCCTTGCTTTTACCCTTAAGCTTACCCTTACCCTTACCCTTACCCTTACCCTTAAGCTTACCCTTACCCTTACCCTTACCCTTACCCTTACCCTTGCTTTAACCCTTAAGCTTACCCTTACCCTTACCCTTACCCTTACCCTTGCTTTTACCCTTAAGCTTACCCTTACCCTTACCCTTACCCTTACCCTTAAGCTTACCCTTACCCATACCCTTACCCTTACCCTAACACTTACCCTTACCCTTGCTTTTACCCTTAAGCTTACCCTTACCCTTACCCTTACCCTTACCCTTACCCTTACCCTTACCCTTACCCTTGCTTTTACCCTTAGGCTTACCCTTACCTTTACCCTTACCCTTACCCTTACCCTTACCCTTACCCTTACCCTTACCCTTACCCTTGCTTTTACCCTTAAGCTTACCCTTACCCTTACCCTTACCCTTACCCTTACCCTTACCCTTACCCTTACCCTTACCCTTACCCTTGCTTTTACCCTTAAGCTTACCCTTACCCTTACCTTTACCCTTACCCTTACCCTTGCTTTTACCCTTAGGCTTACCCTTACCCTTACCCTTACCCTTACCCTTGCTTTTACCCTTAAGCTTACCCTTACCCTTACCCTTACCCTTACCCTTACCCTTACCCTTACCCTTACCCTTACCCTTACCCTTACCCTTACCCTTACCCTTACCCTTACCCTTACCCTTACCCTTACCCTTACCCTTACCCTTACCCTTACCCTTACCCTTACCCTTACCCTTACCCTTACCCTTACCCTTACCCTTACCCTTGCTTTTACCCTTAGGCTTACCCTTACCTTTACCCTTACCCTTACCCTTACCCTTACCCTTACCCTTACCCTTGCTTTTACCCTTAAGCTTACCCTTACCCTTACCCTTACCCTTACCCTTACCCTTACCCTTACCCTTACCCTTACCCTTGCTTTTACCCTTAAGCTTACCCTTACCCTTACCCTTACCCTTACCCTTACCCTTACCCTTACCCTTACCCTTACCCTTACCCTTACCCTTACCCTTACCCTTACCCTTACCCTCACCCTTGCTTTTACCCTTAAGCTTACCCTTACCCTTACCCTTACCCTTACCCTTACCCTTACCCTTGCTTTTACCCTTAAGCTTACCCTTACCCTTACCCTTACCCTTACCCTTACCCTTGCTTTTACCCTTAGGCTTACCCTTACCCTTACCCTTACCCTTACCCTTGCTTTTACCCTTAAGCTTACCCTTACCCTTACCCTTACCCTTACTCTTACCCTTACCCTTACCCTTACCCTTACCCTTGCTTTTACCCTTAGGCTTACCCTTACCTTTACCCTTACCCTTACCCTTACCCTTACCCTTACCCTTACCCTTACCCTTACCCTTACCCTTACCCTTACCCTTGCTTTTACCCTTAAGCTTACCCTTACCCTTACCCTTACCCTTACCCATACCCTTACCCTTACCCTTACCCTTACCCTTGCTTTTACCCTTAAGCTCACCCTTACCCTTACCCTTACCCTTACCCTTACCCTTACCCTTACTCTTACCTTTACCCTTGCTTTTACCCTTAAGCTTACCCTTACCCTTACCCTTACCCTTACCCTTAAGCTTACCCTTACCCTTACCCTTACCCTTACCCTTACCCTTACCCTTGCTTTTACCCTTAAGCTTACCCTTACCCTTACCCTTACCCTTACCCTTACCCTTGCTTTTACCCTTACGCTTACCCTTACCCTTACCCTTACCCTTACCCTTGAGCTTACCCTTACCCTTACCCTCACCCTTACCCTTACCCTTACCCTTACCCTTGCTTTTACCCTTAAGCTTACCCTTACCCTTACCCTTACCCTTACCCTTTCCCTTACCCTTACCCTTACCCTTACCCTTACCCTTACCCTTGCTTTTACCCTTAGGCTTACCCTTACCTTTAACCTTACCAATACCCTTACCCTTACCCTTACCCTTACCCTTACCCTTGCTTTTACCCTTAAGCTTACCCTTACCCTTACCCTTACCCTTACCCTTACCCTTACCCTTACCCTTACCCTTACCCTTACCCTTACCCTTACCCTTACCCTTACCCTTACCCTTACCCTTACCCTTACCCTTACCCTTACCCTTACCCTTGCTTTTACCCTTAAGCTTACCCTTACCCTTACCCTTACCCTTACCCTTACCCTTACCCTTACCCTTGCTTTTACCCTTAAGCTTACCCTTACCCTTACTCTTACCCCTACCCTTACCCTTACCCTTACCCTTACCCTTACCCTTACCCTTACCCTTACCCTTACCCTTACCCTTGCTTTTACCCTTAGGCTTACCCTCACCTTTACCCTTACCCTTACCCTTACCCTTACCCTTACCCTTACCCTTGCTTTTACCCTTAAGCTTACCCTTACCCTTACCCTTACCCTTACCCTTAGCCTTACCCTTACCCTTGCTTTTACCCTTAAGCTTACCCTTACCCTTACCCTTACCCTTACCCTTGCTTTTACCCTTAGGCTTACCCTTACCCTTACCCTTACCCTTAAGCTTACCCTTACCCTTACCCTTACCCTTACCCTTACCCTTACCCTTACCCTTACCCTTACCCTTACCCTTACCCTTACCCTTACCCTTGCTTTTACCCTTAAGCTTACCCTTACCCTTACCCTTACCCTTACCCTTACCCTTACCCTTACCCTTACCCTTACCCTTACCCTTACCCTTACCCTTACCCTTACCCTTACCCTTACCCTTACCCTTACTTAGGGTAAGGGTAAGGGTAAGCTTAAGGGTAAAAGCAAGGTAAGGGTAAGGGTAAGGGTAAGGGTAAGGGTAAGGGTAAGGGTAAGGGTAAGCTTAAGGGTAAGGGTAAGGGTAAGGGTAAGGGTAAGCTTAAGGGTAAAAGCAAGGGTAAGGGTAAGGGTAAGGGTAAGGGTAAGGGTAAGCTTAAGGGTAAGGGTAAGGGTAAGGGTAAGGGTAAGCTTAAGGGTAAAAGCAAGGGTAAGGTTAAGGGTAAGGGTAAGGGTAAGGGTAAGGGAAAGCTTAAGGGTAAGGGTAAGGGTAAGGGTAAGGGTAAGCTTAAGGGTAAAAGCAAGGGTAAGGGTAAGGGTAAGGGTAAGGGTAAGGGTAAGGGAAAGGGTAAGGGTAAGGGTAAGGGTAAGGGTAAGCTTAAGGGTAAGGGTAAGGGTAAGGGTAAGCTTAAGGGTAAAAGCAAGGGTAAGGGTAAGGGTAAGGGTAAGGGTAAGCTTAAGGGTAAAAGCAAGGGTAAGGGTAAGGGTAAGGGTAAGGGTAAGGGTAAGGGTAAGGGTAAGGGTAAGCTTAAGGGTAAGGGTAAGGGTAAGGGTAAGCTTAGGGGTAAAAGCAAGGGTAAGGGTAAGGGTAAGTGTAAGGGTAAGGGTAAAGGTAAGGGTAAGCCTAAGGGTAAAAGCAAGGGTAAGGGTAAGGGTAAGGGTAAGGGTAAGGGTAAGGGTAAGGGTAAGGGTAAGGGTATGGGTAAGTGTAAGGGTAAGCTTAAGGGTAAAAGCAAGGGTAAGGGTAAGGGTAAGGGTAAGGGTAAGGGTAAGGGTAAGGGTAAGGGTAAGGGTAAGGGTAAGGGTAAGCTTAAGGGTAAAAGCAAGGGTAAGGGTAAGGGTAAGGGTAAGGGTAAGGGTAAGGGTAAGGGTTAGGGTAAGGGTAAGGGTAAGCTTAAGGGTAAAAGCAAGGGTAAGGGTAAGGGTAAGGTTAAGGGTAAGGGTTAGGGTAAGGGTAAAGGTAAGGGTAAGCCTAAGGGTAAAAGCAAGGGTAAGGGTAAGGGTAAGGGTAAGGGTAAGGGTAAGGGTAAGGGTAAGGGTAAGGGTAAGGGTAAGAGTAAGGGTAAGGGTAAGGGTAAGCTTAAGGGTAAAAGCAAGGGTAAGGGTAAGGGTAAGGGTAAGGGTAAGCCTAAGGGTAAAAGCAAGGGTAAGGGTAAGGTTAAGGGTAAGGGTAAGGGTAAGCTTAAGGGTAAAAGCAAGGGTAAGGGTAAGGGTAAGGGTAAGGGTAAGGGTAAGCTTAAGGGTAAAAGCAAGGGTAAGGGTAAGGGTGAGGGTAAGGGTAAGGGTAAGGGTAAGGGTAAGGGTAAAGGTAAGGGTAAGCCAAAGAGTAAAAGCAAGGGTAAGGGTAAGGGTAAGGGTAAGGGTAAGGGTAAGGGTAAGGGTAAGGGTAAGGGTAAGGGTAAGGGTAAGCTTAAGGGTAAAAGCAAGGGTAAGGATAAGGGTAAGGGTAAGGGTAAGGGTAAGGGCAAGGGTAAGGGTAAGGGTAAGCTTACCCTTACCCTTACCCTTACCCTTACCCTTACCCTTGCTTTTACCCTTAGGCTTACCCTTACCTTTACCCTTACCCTAACCCTTACCCTTACCCTTACCCTTACCCTCACCCTTGCTTTTACCCTTAAGCTTACCCTTACCCTTACCCTTACCCTTACCCTTACCCTTACCCTTACCCTTACCCTTACCCTTACCCTTGCTTTTACCCTTAAGCTTACCCTTACCCTTACCCTTACCCTTACCCTTACCCTTACCCTTACCCTTACCCTTACCCTTACCCTGACCCTTACCCTTGCTTTTACCCTTAAGCTTACCCTTACCCTTACCCTTACCCTTACCCTTACCCTTACCCTTACCCTTACCCTTACCCTTACCCTTACCCTTACCCTTACCCTTACCCTTGCTTTTACCCTTAGGCTTACCCTTACCTTTACCCTTACCCTTACCCTTACCCTTACCCTTACCCTTGCTTTTACCCTTAAGCTTACCCTTACCCTTACCCTTACCCTTAAGCTTACCCTTACCCTTACCCTTACCCTTACCCTTACCCTTACCCTTACCCTTACCCTTACCCTTACCCTTACCCTTACCCTTGCTTTTACCCTTAAGCTTACCCTTACCCTTACCCTTACCCTTGCTTTTACCCTTAAGCTTACCCTTACCCTTACCCTTACCCTTAAGCTTACCCTTACCCTTACCCTTATCCTTACCCTTACCCTTACCCTTACCCTTACCCTTACCCTTACCCTTACCCTTACCCTTGCTTTTACCATTAAGCTTACCCTTACCCTTACCCTTACCCTTACCCTTAAGCTTACCCTTACCCTTACCCTTACCCTTACCCTTACCCTTAACCTTACCCTTGCTTTTACCCTTAAGCTTACCCTTACCCTTACCCTTACCCTTACCCTTAAGCTTACCCTTACCCTTACCCTTACCCTTACCCTTACCCTTGCTTTTACCCTTAAGCTTACCCTTACCCTTACCCTTACCCTTACCCTTAAGCTTACCCTTACCCTTACCCTTACCCTTACCCTTACCCTTACCCTTGCTTTTACCCTTAAGCTTACCCTTACCCTTACCCTAAGTAAGGGTAAGGGTAAGGGTAAGGGTAAGGGTAAGGGTAAGGGTAAGGGTAAGGGTAAGGGTAAGGGTAAGGGTAAGGGTAAGGGTAAGGGTAAGGGTAAGCTTAAGGGTAAGGGTAAGGGTAAGGGTAAGGGTAAGCCTAAGGGTAAAAGCAAGGGTAGGGTAAGGGTAAGGGTAAGGGTAAGGGTAAGCTTAAGGGTAAAAGCAAGGGTAAGGGTAAGGCTAAGGGTAAGGGTAAGGGTAAGGGTAAGGGTAAGCTTAAGGGTAAAAGCAAAGGTAAGGGTAAGGGTAAGGGTAAGGGTAAGGGTAAGGGTAAGGGTAAAGGTGAGGGTAAGCCTAAGGGTAAAAGCAAGGGTAAGGGTAAGGGTAAGGGTAAGGGTAAGGGTAAGGGTAAGGGTAGGGGTAAGAGTAAGGGTAAGGGTAAGCTTAAGGGTAAAAGCAAGGGTAAGGGTAAGGGTAAGGGTAAGGGTAAGCTTAAGGGTAAAAGCAAGGGTAAGGGTAAGGGTAAGGGTAAGGGTAAGGGTAAGGGTAAGGGTAAGGGTAAGGGTAAGGGTAAGGGTAAGGGTAAGGGTAAGCTTAAGGGTAAAAGCAAGGGTAAGGGTAAGGGTAAGGGTAAGGGTAAGGGTAAGGGTAAGGGTAAGTTTAAGGGTAAGGGTAAGGGTAAGGGTAAGGGTAAGCTTAAGGGTAAAAGCAAGGGTAAGGGTAAGGGTAAGGGTAAGGGTAAGGGTAAGCTTAAGGGTAAAAGCAAGGGTAAGGGTAAGGGTAAGGGTAAGGGTAAGGGTAAGGGTAAGGGTAAGCTTAAGGGTAAGGGTAAGGGTAAGGGTAAGGGTAAGCTTAAGGGTAAAAGCAAGGGTAAGGGTAAGAGTAAGGGTAAGGGTAAGGGTAAGGGTAAGGGTAAGGTTAAGGGTGAGCTTAAGGGTAAAAGCAAGGGTAAGGGTAAGGGTAAGGGTAAGGGTAAGGGTAAGGGTAAGAGTAAGGGTAAGGGTAAGGGTAAGGGTAAGGGTAAGCTTAAGGGTAAAAGCAAGGGTAAGGGTAAGGGTAAGGGTAAGGGTAAGGGTAAGGGTAAGGGTAAGGGTAAGGGTAAGGGTAAGGGTAAGGGTAAAGGTAAGGGTAAGCCTAAGGGTAAAAGCAAGGGTAAGGGTAAGGGTAAGGGTAAGGGTAAGAGTAAGGGTAAGGGTAAGGGTAAGGGTAAGCTTAAGGGTAAAAGCAAGGGTAAGGGTAAGGGTAAGGGTAAGGGTAAGCCTAAGGGTAAAAGCAAGGGTAAGGGTAAGGGTAAGGTTAAGGGTAAGGGTAAGGGTAAGCTTAAGGGTAAAAGCAAGGGTGAGGGTAAGGGTAAGGGTAAGGGTAAGGGTAAGGGTAAGGGTAAGGGTAAGGGTAAGGGTAAGGGTAAGGGTAAGGGTAAGGGTAAGGGTAAGCTTAAGGGTAAAAGCAAGGGTAAGGGTAAGGGTAAGGGTAAGGGTAAGGGTAAGGGTGAGGGTAAGGGTAAGGGTAAGGGTAAGGGTAAGGGTAAGCTTAAGGGTAAAAGCAAGGGTAAGGGTAAGGGTAAGGGTAAGGGTAAGGGTAAAGGTAAGGGTAAGCCTAAGGGTAAAAGCAAGGGTAAGGGTAAGCCTAAGGGTAAAAGCAAGGGTAAGGGTAAGGGTAAGGGTAAGGGTAAGGGTTAGGGTAAGGGTAAAGGTAAGGGTAAGCCTAAGGGTAAAAGCAAGGGTAAGGGTAAAGGTAAGGGTAAGGGTAAGGGTAAGGGTAAGGGTAAGGGTAAGGGTAAGGGTAAGGGTAAGAGTAAGGGTAAGGGTAAGGGTAAGCTTAAGGGTAAAAGCAAGGGTAAGGGTAAGGGTAAGGGTAAGCGTAAGGGTAAGGGTAAGGGTAAGGGTAAGGGTAAGCTTAAGGGTAAGGGTAAGGGTAAGGGTAAGCTTAGGGGTAAAAGCAAGGGTAAGGGTAAGGGTAAGGGTAAGGGTGAGGGTAAAGGTAGGGGTAAGCCTAAGGGTAAAAGCAAGGGTAAGGGTAAGGGTAAGGGTAAGGGTAAGGGTAAGGGTAAGGGTAAGGGTAAGGGTAAGTGTAAGGGTAAGCTTAAGGGTAAAAGCACTGGTAAGGGTAAGGGTAAGGGTAAGGGTAAGGGTAAGGGTAAGGGTAAGGGTAAGGGTAAGCTTAAGGGTAAAAGCAAGGGTAAGGGTAAGGGTAAGGGTAAGGGTAAGGGTAAGGGTTAGGGTAAGGGTAAGGGTAAGCTTAAGGGTAAAAGCAAGGGTAAGGGTAAGGGTAAGGGTAAGGGTAAGGGTTAGGGTAAGGGTAAAGGTAAGGGTAAGCCTAAGGGTAAAAGCAAGGGTAAGGGTAAGGGTAAGGGTAAGGGTAAGGGTAAGGGTAAGGGTAAGGGTAAGGGTAAGGGTAAGGGTAAGGGTAAGAGTAAGGGTAAGGGTAAGGGTAAGCTTAAGGGTAAAAGCAAGGGTAAGGGTAAGGGTAAGGGTAAGGGTAAGCCTAAGGGTAAAAGCAAGGGTAAGGGTAAGGTAAAGGGTAAGGGTAAGGGTAAGCTTAAGGGTAAAAGCAAGGGTAAGGGTAAGGGTAAGGGTAAGGGTAAGGGTAAGCTTAAGGGTAAAAGCAAGGGTAAGGGTAAGGGTGAGGGTAAGGGTAAGGGTAAGGGTAAGGGTAAGGGTAAAGGTAAGGGTAAGCCAAAGAGTAAAAGCAAGGGTAAGGGTAAGGGTAAGGGTAAGGGTAAGGGTAAGGGTAAGGGTAAGGGTAAGGGTAAGGGTAAGCTTAAGGGTAAAAGCAAGGGTAAGGATAAGGGTAAGGGTAAGGGTAAGGGTAAGGGTAAGGGTAAGGGTAAGGGTAAGCTTACCCTTACCCTCACCCTTGCTTTTACCCTTAAGCTTACCCTTACCCTTACCCTTACCCTTACCCTTACCCTTACCCTTACCCTTACCCTTACCCTTACCCTTGCTTTTACCCTTAAGCTTACCCTTACCCTTACCCTTACCCTTACCCTTACCCTTACCCTTACCCTTACCCTTACCCTTACCCTTACCCTTACCCTTGCTTTTACCCTTAAGCTTACCCTTACCCTTACCCTTACCCTTACCCTTACCCTTACCCTTACCCTTACCCTTACCCTTGCTTTTACCCTTAGGCTTACCCTTACCTTTACCCTTACCCTTACCCTTACCCTTACCCTTACCCTTGCTTTTACCCTTAAGCTTACCCTTACCCTTACCCTTACCCTTAAGCTTACCCTTACCCTTACCCTTACCCTTACCCTTACCCTTACCCTTACCCTTACCCTTACCCTTACCCTTACCCTTACCCTTGCTTTTACCCTTAAGCTTACCCTTACCCTTACCCTTACCCTTACCCTTACCCTTGCTTTTACCCTTAAGCTTACCCTTACCCTTACCCTTACCCTTAAGCTTACCCTTACCCTTACCCTTATCCTTACCCTTACCCTTACCCTTACCCTTACCCTTACCCTTACCCTTACCCTTACCCTTACCCTTGCTTTTACCCTTAAGCTTACCCTTACCCTTACCCTTACCCTTACCCTTAAGCTTACCCTTACCCTTACCCTTACCCTTACCCTTACCCTTAACCTTACCCTTGCTTGTACCCTTAAGCTTACCCTTACCCTTACCCTTACCCTTACCCTTAAGCTTACCCTTACCCTTACCCTTACCCTTACCCTTACCCTTGCTTTTACCCTTAAGCTTACCCTTACCCTTACCCTTACCCTTAAGCTTACCCTTACCCTTACCCTTACCCTTACCCTTACCCTTACCCTTACCCTTACCCTTGCTTTTACCCTTACCCTTACCTTTACCCTAAGTAAGGGTAAGGGTAAGGGTAAGGGTAAGGGTAAGGGTAAGGGTAAGGGTAAGGGTAAGGGTAAGGGTAAGGGTAAGGGTAAGGGTAAGGGTAAGGGTAAGCTTAAGGGTAAGGGTAAGGGTAAGGGTAAGGGTAAGCCTAAGGGTAAAAGCAAGGGTAAGGGTAAGGGTAAGGGTAAGGGTAAGGGTAAGCTTAAGGGTAAAAGCAAGGGTAAGGGTAAGGCTAAGGGTAAGGGTAAGGGTAAGGGTAAGGGTAAGCTTAAGGGTAAAAGCAAAGGTAAGGGTAAGGGTAAGGGTAAGGGTAAGGGTAAGGGTAAGGGTAAAGGTGAGGGTAAGCCTGAGGGTAAAAGCAAGGGTAAGGGTAAGGGTAAGGGTAAGGGTAAGGGTAAGGGTAAGGGTAGGGGTAAGAGTAAGGGTAAGGGTAAGCTTAAGGGTAAAAGCAAGGGTAAGGGTAAGAGTAAGGGTAAGGGTAAGCTTAAGGGTAAAAGCAAGGGTAAGGGTAAGGGTAAGGGTAAGGGTAAGGGTAAGGGTAAGGGTAAGGGTAAGGGTAAGGGTAAGGGTAAGGGTAAGGGTAAGGGTAAGGGTAAGGGTAAGGGTAAGGGTAAGGGTAAGGGTAAGGGTAAGGGTAAGGGTAAGGGTAAGGGTAAGGGTAAGGGTAAGGGTAAGGGTAAGGGTAAGCTTAAGGGTAAAAGCAAGGGTAAGGGTAAGGGTAAGGGTAAGGGTAAGGGTAATGGTAAGGGTAAAGGTAAGGGTAAGCCTAAGGGTAAAAGCAAGGGTAAGGGTAAGGGTAAGGGTAAGGGTAAGGGTAAGGGTAAGGGTAAGGGTAAGGGTAAGGGTAAGGGTAAGGGTAAGGGTAAGGGTAAGGGTAAGGGTAAGGGTAAGCTTAAGGGTAAAAGCAAGGGTAAGGGTAAGGGTAAGGGTAAGGGTAAGGGTAAGGGTAAGGGTAAGGGTAAGCTTAAGGGTAAGGGTAAGGGTAAGGGTAAGGGTAAGCTCAAGGGTAAAAGCAAGGGTAAGGGTAAGGGTAAGGGTAAGGGTAAGGGTAAGCTTAAGGGTAAAAGCAAGGGTAAGGGTAAGGGTAAGGGTAAGGGTAAGGGTAAGGGTAAGGGTAAGGGTAAGCTTAAGGGTAAGGGTAAGGGTAAGGGTAAGGGTAAGCTTAAGGGTAAAAGCAAGGGTAAGGGTAAGAGTAAGGGTAAGGGTAAGGGTAAGGGTAAGGGTAAGGGTAAGGGTGAGCTTAAGGGTAAAAGCAAGGGTAAGGGTAAGGGTAAGGGTAAGGGTAAGGGTAAGGGTAAGGGTAAGGGTAAGGGTAAGGGTAAGGGTAAGGGTAAGGGTAAGGGTAAGCTTAAGGGTAAAAGCAAGGGTAAGGGTAAGGGTAAGGGTAAGGGTAAGGGTAAGGGTAAGGGTAAGGGTAAGGGTAAGGGTAAGGGTAAAGGTAAGGGTAAGCCTAAGGGTAAAAGCAAGGGTAAGGGTAAGGGTAAGGGTAAGGGTAAGAGTAAGGGTAAGGGTAAGGGTAAGGGTAAGCTTAAGGGTAAAAGCAAGGGTAAGGGTAAGGGTAAGGGTAAGGGTAAGCCTAAGGGTAAAAGCAAGGGTAAGGGTAAGGGTAAGGGTAAGGGTAAGGGTAAGGGTAAGCTTAAGGGTAAAAGCAAGGGTGAGGGTAAGGGTAAGGGTAAGGGTAAGGGTAAGGGTAAGGGTAAGGGTAAGGGTAAGGGTAAGGGTAAGCTTAAGGGTAAAAGCAAGGGTAAGGGTAAGGGTAAGGGTAAGGGTAAGGGTAAGGGTAAGGGTAAGGGTAAGGGTAAGGGTAAGCTTAAGGGTAAAAGCAAGGGTAAGGGTAAGGGTAAGGGTAAGGGTAAGGGTAAAGGTAAGGGTAAGCCTAAGGGTAAAAGCAAGGGTAAGGGTAAGCCTAAGGGTAAAAGCAAGGGTAAGGGTAAGGGTAAGGGTAAGGGTAAGGGTAAGGGTAAGGGTAAGGGTAAGGGTAAGGGTAAGGGTAAGGGTAAGGGTAAGGGTAAGGGTAAGGGTAAGGGTAAGGGTAAGGGTAAGGGTAAGGGTAAGGGTAAGGGTAAGGGTAAGGGTAAGGGTAAGGGTAAGGGTAAGGGTAAGGGTAAGGGTAAGGGTAAGGGTAAGGGTAAGGGTAAGGGTAAGGGTAAGGGTAAGGGTAAGCTTAAGGGTAAAAGCAAGGGTAAGGGTAAGGGTAAGGGTAAGGGTAAGCCTAAGGGTAAAAGCAAGGGTAAGGGTAAGAGTAAGGGTAAGGGTAAGCTTAAGGGTAAAAGCAAGGGTAAGGGTAAGGGTAAGGGTAAGGGTAAGGGTAAGGGTAAGGGTAAGGGTAAGGGTAAGGGTAAGGGTAAGGGTAAGGGTAAGGGTAAGGGTAAGGGTAAGGGTAAGGGTAAGGGTAAGGGTAAGGGTAAGGGTAAGGGTAAGGGTAAGGGTAAGGGTAAGGGTAAGGGTAAGGGTAAGGGTAAGCTTAAGGGTAAAAGCAAGGGTAAGGGTAAGGGTAAGGGTAAGGGTAAGGGTAATGGTAAGGGTAAAGGTAAGGGTAAGCCTAAGGGTAAAAGCAAGGGTAAGGGTAAGGGTAAGGGTAAGGGTAAGGGTAAGGGTAAGGGTAAGGGTAAGGGTAAGGGTAAGGGTAAGGGTAAGGGTAAGGGTAAGGGTAAGGGTAAGGGTAAGCTTAAGGGTAAAAGCAAGGGTAAGGGTAAGGGTAAGGGTAAGGGTAAGGGTAAGGGTAAGGGTAAGGGTAAGCTTAAGGGTAAGGGTAAGGGTAAGGGTAAGGGTAAGCTCAAGGGTAAAAGCAAGGGTAAGGGTAAGGGTAAGGGTAAGGGTAAGGGTAAGCTTAAGGGTAAAAGCAAGGGTAAGGGTAAGGGTAAGGGTAAGGGTAAGGGTAAGGGTAAGGGTAAGGGTAAGCTTAAGGGTAAGGGTAAGGGTAAGGGTAAGGGTAAGCTTAAGGGTAAAAGCAAGGGTAAGGGTAAGAGTAAGGGTAAGGGTAAGGGTAAGGGTAAGGGTAAGGGTAAGGGTGAGCTTAAGGGTAAAAGCAAGGGTAAGGGTAAGGGTAAGGGTAAGGGTAAGGGTAAGGGTAAGGGTAAGGGTAAGGGTAAGGGTAAGGGTAAGGGTAAGGGTAAGGGTAAGCTTAAGGGTAAAAGCAAGGGTAAGGGTAAGGGTAAGGGTAAGGGTAAGGGTAAGGGTAAGGGTAAGGGTAAGGGTAAGGGTAAGGGTAAAGGTAAGGGTAAGCCTAAGGGTAAAAGCAAGGGTAAGGGTAAGGGTAAGGGTAAGGGTAAGAGTAAGGGTAAGGGTAAGGGTAAGGGTAAGCTTAAGGGTAAAAGCAAGGGTAAGGGTAAGGGTAAGGGTAAGGGTAAGCCTAAGGGTAAAAGCAAGGGTAAGGGTAAGGGTAAGGGTAAGGGTAAGGGTAAGGGTAAGCTTAAGGGTAAAAGCAAGGGTGAGGGTAAGGGTAAGGGTAAGGGTAAGGGTAAGGGTAAGGGTAAGGGTAAGGGTAAGGGTAAGGGTAAGCTTAAGGGTAAAAGCAAGGGTAAGGGTAAGGGTAAGGGTAAGGGTAAGGGTAAGGGTAAGGGTAAGGGTAAGGGTAAGGGTAAGCTTAAGGGTAAAAGCAAGGGTAAGGGTAAGGGTAAGGGTAAGGGTAAGGGTAAAGGTAAGGGTAAGCCTAAGGGTAAAAGCAAGGGTAAGGGTAAGCCTAAGGGTAAAAGCAAGGGTAAGGGTAAGGGTAAGGGTAAGGGTAAGGGTAAGGGTAAGGGTAAGGGTAAGGGTAAGGGTAAGGGTAAGGGTAAGGGTAAGGGTAAGGGTAAGGGTAAGGGTAAGGGTAAGGGTAAGGGTAAGGGTAAGGGTAAGGGTAAGGGTAAGGGTAAGGGTAAGGGTAAGGGTAAGGGTAAGGGTAAGGGTAAGGGTAAGGGTAAGGGTAAGGGTAAGGGTAAGGGTAAGGGTAAGGGTAAGGGTAAGCTTAAGGGTAAAAGCAAGGGTAAGGGTAAGGGTAAGGGTAAGGGTAAGCCTAAGGGTAAAAGCAAGGGTAAGGGTAAGGGTAAGGGTAAGGGTAAGGGTAAGCTTAAGGGTAAAAGCAAGGGTAAGGGTAAGGGTAAGGGTAAGGGTAAGGGTAAGGGTAAGGGTAAGGGTAAGGGTAAGGGTAAGGGTGAGGGTAAGGGTAAGGGTAAGCTTAAGGGTAAAAGCAAGGGTAAGGGTAAGGGTAAGGGTAAGGGTAAGGGTAAGGGTAAGGGTAAGGGTAAAGGTAAGGGTAAGCCTAAGGGTAAAAGCAAGGGTAAGGGTAAGGGTAAGGGTAAGGGTAAGGGTAAGGGTAAGCTTAAGGGTAAAAGCAAGGGTAAGGGTAAGGGTAAGGGTAAGGGTAAGGGTAAGGGTAAGGGTAAGGGTAAGGGTAAGGGTAAAGGTAAGGGTAAGCCTAAGGGTAAAAGCAAGGGTAAGGGTAAGGGTAAGGGTAAGGGTAAGAGTAAGGGTAAGGGTAAGGGTAAGGGTAAGCTTAAGGGTAAAAGCAAGGGTAAGGGTAAGGGCAAGGGTAAGGGTAAGCCTAAGGGTAAAAGCAAGGGTAAGGGTAAGGGTAAGGGTAAGGGTTAGGGTAAGGGTAAGCTTAAGGGTAAAAGCAAGGGTGAGGGTAAGGGTAAGGGTAAGGGTAAGGGTAAGGGTAAGGGTAAGGGTAAGGGTAAGGGTAAGGGTAAGGGTAAGGGTAAGCTTAAGGGTAAAAGCAAGGGTAAGGGTAAGGGTAAGGGTAAGGGTAAGGGTAAGGGTAAGGGTAAGGGTAAGGGTAAGGGTAAGGGTAAGGGTAAGCTTAAGGGTAAAAGCAAGGGTAAGGGTAAGGGTAAAAGCAAGGGTAAGGGTAAGGGTAAGGGTAAGGGTAAGGGTAAAGGTAAGGGTAAGCCTGAGGGTAAAAGCAAGGGTAAGGGTAAGGGTAAGGGTAAGGGTAAGGGTAAGGGTAAGGGTAAGGGTAAGGGTAAGGGTAAGGGTAAGGGTAAGGGTAAGGGTAAGGGTAAGGGTAAGGGTAAGGGTAAGCCTAAGGGTAAAAGCAAGGGTAAGGGTAAGGGTAAGGGTAAGGGTAAGGGTAAGCTTAAGGGTAAAAGCAAGGGTAAGGGTAAGGGTAAGGGTAAGGGTAAGGGTAAGGGTAAGGGTAAGGGTAAGGGTAAGGGTAAGGGTGAGGGTAAGGGTAAGGGTAAGCTTAAGGGTAAAAGCAAGGGTAAGGGTAAGGGTAAGGGTAAGGGTAAGGGTAAGGGTAAGGGTAAGGGTAAAGGTAAGGGTAAGCCTAAGGGTAAAAGCAAGGGTAAGGGTAAGGGTAAGGGTAAGGGTAAGGGTAAGGGTAAGCTTAAGGGTAAAAGCAAGGGTAAGGGTAAGGGTAAGGGTAAGGGTAAGGGTAAGGGTAAGGGTAAGGGTAAGGGTAAGGGTAAAGGTAAGGGTAAGCCTAAGGGTAAAAGCAAGGGTAAGGGTAAGGGTAAGGGTAAGGGTAAGAGTAAGGGTAAGGGTAAGGGTAAGGGTAAGCTTAAGGGTAAAAGCAAGGGTAAGGGTAAGGGCAAGGGTAAGGGTAAGCCTAAGGGTAAAAGCAAGGGTAAGGGTAAGGGTAAGGGTAAGGGTTAGGGTAAGGGTAAGCTTAAGGGTAAAAGCAAGGGTGAGGGTAAGGGTAAGGGTAAGGGTAAGGGTAAGGGTAAGGGTAAGGGTAAGGGTAAGGTAAGGGTAAGGGTAAGGGTAAGCTTAAGGGTAAAAGCAAGGGTAAGGGTAAGGGTAAGGGTAAGGGTAAGGGTAAGGGTAAGGGTAAGGGTAAGGGTAAGGGTAAGGGTAAGGGTAGGGGTAAGAGTAAGGGTAAGGGTAAGCTTAAGGGTAAAAGCAAGGGTAAGGGTAAGAGTAAGGGTAAGGGTAAGCTTAAGGGTAAAAGCAAGGGTAAGGGTAAGGGTAAGGGTAAGGGTAAGGGTAAGGGTAAGGGTAAGGGTAAGGGTAAGGGTAAGGGTAAGGGTAAGGGTAAGGGTAAGGGTAAGGGTAAGGGTAAGGGTAAGGGTAAGGGTAAGGGTAAGGGTAAGGGTAAGGGTAAGGGTAAGGGTAAGGGTAAGGGTAAGGGTAAGGGTAAGCTTAAGGGTAAAAGCAAGGGTAAGGGTAAGGGTAAGGGTAAGGGTAAGGGTAATGGTAAGGGTAAAGGTAAGGGTAAGCCTAAGGGTAAAAGCAAGGGTAAGGGTAAGGGTAAGGGTAAGGGTAAGGGTAAGGGTAAGGGTAAGGGTAAGGGTAAGGGTAAGGGTAAGGGTAAGGGTAAGGGTAAGGGTAAGGGTAAGGGTAAGCTTAAGGGTAAAAGCAAGGGTAAGGGTAAGGGTAAGGGTAAGGGTAAGGGTAAGGGTAAGGGTAAGGGTAAGCTTAAGGGTAAGGGTAAGGGTAAGGGTAAGGGTAAGCTCAAGGGTAAAAGCAAGGGTAAGGGTAAGGGTAAGGGTAAGGGTAAGGGTAAGCTTAAGGGTAAAAGCAAGGGTAAGGGTAAGGGTAAGGGTAAGGGTAAGGGTAAGGGTAAGGGTAAGGGTAAGCTTAAGGGTAAGGGTAAGGGTAAGGGTAAGGGTAAGCTTAAGGGTAAAAGCAAGGGTAAGGGTAAGAGTAAGGGTAAGGGTAAGGGTAAGGGTAAGGGTAAGGGTAAGGAGGTGAGCTTAAGGGTAAAAGCAAGGGTAAGGGTAAGGGTAAGGGTAAGGGTAAGGGTAAGGGTAAGGGTAAGGGTAAGGGTAAGGGTAAGGGTAAGGGTAAGGGTAAGGGTAAGCTTAAGGGTAAAAGCAAGGGTAAGGGTAAGGGTAAGGGTAAGGGTAAGGGTAAGGGTAAGGGTAAGGGTAAGGGTAAGGGTAAGGGTAAAGGTAAGGGTAAGCCTAAGGGTAAAAGCAAGGGTAAGGGTAAGGGTAAGGGTAAGGGTAAGAGTAAGGGTAAGGGTAAGGGTAAGGGTAAGCTTAAGGGTAAAAGCAAGGGTAAGGGTAAGGGTAAGGGTAAGGGTAAGCCTAAGGGTAAAAGCAAGGGTAAGGGTAAGGGTAAGGGTAAGGGTAAGGGTAAGGGTAAGCTTAAGGGTAAAAGCAAGGGTGAGGGTAAGGGTAAGGGTAAGGGTAAGGGTAAGGGTAAGGGTAAGGGTAAGGGTAAGGGTAAGGGTAAGCTTAAGGGTAAAAGCAAGGGTAAGGGTAAGGGTAAGGGTAAGGGTAAGGGTAAGGGTAAGGGTAAGGGTAAGGGTAAGGGTAAGCTTAAGGGTAAAAGCAAGGGTAAGGGTAAGGGTAAGGGTAAGGGTAAGGGTAAAGGTAAGGGTAAGCCTAAGGGTAAAAGCAAGGGTAAGGGTAAGCCTAAGGGTAAAAGCAAGGGTAAGGGTAAGGGTAAGGGTAAGGGTAAGGGTAAGGGTAAGGGTAAGGGTAAGGGTAAGGGTAAGGGTAAGGGTAAGGGTAAGGGTAAGGGTAAGGGTAAGGGTAAGGGTAAGGGTAAGGGTAAGGGTAAGGGTAAGGGTAAGGGTAAGGGTAAGGGTAAGGGTAAGGGTAAGGGTAAGGGTAAGGGTAAGGGTAAGGGTAAGGGTAAGGGTAAGGGTAAGGGTAAGGGTAAGGGTAAGCTTAAGGGTAAAAGCAAGGGTAAGGGTAAGGGTAAGGGTAAGGGTAAGCCTAAGGGTAAAAGCAAGGGTAAGGGTAAGGGTAAGGGTAAGGGTAAGGGTAAGCTTAAGGGTAAAAGCAAGGGTAAGGGTAAGGGTAAGGGTAAGGGTAAGGGTAAGGGTAAGGGTAAGGGTAAGGGTAAGGGTAAGGGTGAGGGTAAGGGTAAGGGTAAGCTTAAGGGTAAAAGCAAGGGTAAGGGTAAGGGTAAGGGTAAGGGTAAGGGTAAGGGTAAGGGTAAGGGTAAAGGTAAGGGTAAGCCTAAGGGTAAAAGCAAGGGTAAGGGTAAGGGTAAGGGTAAGGGTAAGGGTAAGGGTAAGCTTAAGGGTAAAAGCAAGGGTAAGGGTAAGGGTAAGGGTAAGGGTAAGGGTAAGGGTAAGGGTAAGGGTAAGGGTAAGGGTAAAGGTAAGGGTAAGCCTAAGGGTAAAAGCAAGGGTAAGGGTAAGGGTAAGGGTAAGGGTAAGAGTAAGGGTAAGGGTAAGGGTAAGGGTAAGCTTAAGGGTAAAAGCAAGGGTAAGGGTAAGGGCAAGGGTAAGGGTAAGCCTAAGGGTAAAAGCAAGGGTAAGGGTAAGGGTAAGGGTAAGGGTTAGGGTAAGGGTAAGCTTAAGGGTAAAAGCAAGGGTGAGGGTAAGGGTAAGGGTAAGGGTAAGGGTAAGGGTAAGGGTAAGGGTAAGGGTAAGGGTAAGGGTAAGGGTAAGGGTAAGCTTAAGGGTAAAAGCAAGGGTAAGGGTAAGGGTAAGGGTAAGGGTAAGGGTAAGGGTAAGGGTAAGGGTAAGGGTAAGGGTAAGGGTAAGGGTAAGCTTAAGGGTAAAAGCAAGGGTAAGGGTAAGGGTAAGGGTAAGGGTAAGGGTAAGGGTAAGGGTAAGGGTAAGGGTAAAGGTAAGGGTAAGCCTGAGGGTAAAAGCAAGGGTAAGGGTAAGGGTAAGGGTAAGGGTAAGGGTAAGGGTAAGGGTAAGGGTAAGGGTAAGGGTAAGGGTAAGGGTAAGGGTAAGGGTAAGGGTAAGGGTAAGGGTAAGGGTAAGGGTAAGGGTAAGGGTAAGGGTAAGGGTAAGGGTAAGGGTAAGGGTAAGGGTAAGGGTAAGGGTAAGGGTAAGGGTAAGGGTAAGGGTAAGGGTAAGGGTAAGGGTAATCTTAAGGGTAAAAGCAAGGGTAAGGGTAAGGGTAAGGGTAAGGGTAAGCCTAAGGGTGAAAGCAAGGGTAAGGGTAAGGGTAAGGGTAAGGGTAAGGGTAAGCTTAAGGGTAAAAGCAAGGGTAAGGGTAAGGGTAAGGATAAGGGTAAGGGTAAGGGTAAGGGTAAGCTTAAGGGTAAAAGCAAGGGTAAGGGTAAGGGTAAGGGTAAGGGTAAGGGTAAAGGTAAGGGTAAGCCTAAGGGTAAAAGCAAGGGTAAGGGTAAGGGTAAGGGTAAGGGTAAGGGTAAGGGTAAGGGTAAGGGTAAGGGTAAGCTTAAGGGTAAAAGCAAGGGTAAGGGTAAGGGTAAGGGTAAGGGTAAGGGTAAGGGTAAGGGTAAGGGTAAGGGTAAGGGTAAGGGTAAGGGTAAGGGTAAGGGTAAGCTTAAGGGTAAGGGTAAGGGTAAGGGTAAGGGTAAGCTTAAGGGTAAAAGCAAGGTTAAGGGTAAGGGTAAGGGTAAGGGTAAGGGTAAGGGTAAGGGTAAGGGTAAGGGTAAGCTTAAGGGTAAGGGTGAGGGTAAGGGTAAGGGTAAGCTTAAGGGTAAAAGCAAGGGTAAGGGTAAGGGTAAGGGTAAGGGTAAGGGTGAGCTTAAGGGTAAGGGTAAGGGTAAGGGTAAGGGTAAGCTTAAGGGTAAAAGCAAGGGTAAGGTTAAGGGTAAGGGTAAGGGTAAGGGTAAGGGTAAGCTTAAGGGTAAGGGTAAGGGTAAGGGTAAGGGTAAGCTTAAGGGTAAAAGCAAGGGTAAGGGTAAGGTTAAGGGTAAGGGTAAGGGTAAGGGTAAGGGTAAGGGTAAGGGTAAGGGTAAGGGTAAGGGTAAGGGTAAGGGTAAGGGTAAGGGTAAGCTTAAGGGTAAGGGTAAGGGTAAGGGTAAGCTTAAGGGTAAAAGCAAGGGTAAGGGTAAGGGTAAGGGTAAGGGTAAGGGTAAGCTTAAGGGTGAAAGCAAGGGTAAGGGTAAGGGTAAGGGTAAGGGTGAGGGTAAGGGTAAGGTTAAGGGTAAGGGTAAGGGTAAGGGTAAGCTTAAGGGTAAGGGTAAGGGTAAGGGTAAGCTTAAGGGTAAAAGCAAGGGTAAGGGTAAGGGTAAGGGTAAGGGTGAGGGTAAAGGTAAGGGTTGGCCTAAGGGTAAAAGCAAGGGTAAGGTTAAGGGTAAGGGTAAGGGTAAGGGTAAGGGTAAGGGTAAGGGTAAGGGTAAGGGTAAGGGTAAGGGTAAGGGTAAGCTTAAGGGTAAAAGCAAGGGTAAGGGTAAGGGTAAGGGTAAGGGTAAGGGTAAGGGTAAGGGTAAGGGTAAGGGTAAGGGTAAGGGTAAAAGCAAGGGTAAGGGTAAGGGTAAGGGTAAGGGTAAGGGTAAGGGTAAGGGTAAGGGTAAGGGTAAGGGTAAGGGTAAGGGTAAGCTTAAGGGTAAAAGCAAGGGTAAGGGTAAGGGTAAGGGTAAGGGTAAGGGTTAGGGTAAGGGTAAAGGTAAGGGTAAGCCTAAGGGTAAAAGCAAGGTTAAGGGTAAGGGTAAGGGTAAGGGTAAGGGTAAGGGTAAGGGTAAGGGTAAGGGTAAGAGTAAGGGTAAGGGTTAGGGTAAGCTTAAGGGTAAAAGCAAGGGTAAGGGTAAGGGTAAGGGTAAGGGTAAGCCTAAGGGTAAAAGCAAGGGTAAGGGTAAGGTTAAGGGTAAGGGTAAGGGTAAGCTTAAGGGTAAAAGCAAGGGTAAGGGTAAGGGTAAGGGTAAGGGTAAGGGTAAGCTTAAGGGTAAAAGCAAGGGTAAGGGTAAGGGTGAGGGTAAGGGTAATTGTAAGGGTAAGGGTAAAGGTAAGGGTAAGCCTAAGAGTAAAAGCAAGGGTAAGGGTAAGGGTAAGGGTAAGGGTAAGGGTAAGGGTAAGGGTAAGGGTAAGGGTAAGCTTAAGGGTAAAAGCAAGGGTAAGGATAAGGGTAAGGGTAAGGGTAAGGGTAAGGGTAAGGGTAAGCTTAAGGGTAAAAGCAAGGGTAAGGGTAAGGGTAAGGGTAAGGGTAAGGTTAAGGGTAAGGGTTAGGGTTAGGGTAAGGGTAAGGGTAAGGGTAAGCTTAAGGGTAAAAGCAAGGGTAAGGGTAAGGGTAAGGGTAAGGGTAAGGGTAAGGGTAAGGGTAAGCTTAAGGGTAAGGGTAAGGGTAAGGGTAAGGGTAAGGGTAAGGGTAAGGGTAAGGGTAAGGGTAAGGGTAAGCTTAAGGGTAAAAGCAAGGGTTAGGGTTAGGGTAAGGGTAAGGGTAAGGGTAAGGGTAAGGGTAAGCTTAAGGGTAAGGGTAAGGGTAAGCTTAAGGGTAATAGCAAGGGTAAGGGTAAGGGTAAGGGTAAGGGTAAGGGTAAAGGTAAGGGTAAGCCTAAGGGTAAAAGCAAGGGTAAGGGTAAGGGTAAGGGTAAGGGTAAGGGTAAGGGTAAGGGTAAGGGTAAGGGTAAGGGTAAGGGTAAGTGTAAGGGTAAGGGTAAGGGTAAGCTTAAGGGTATATGCAAGTTTAAGGGTAAGGGTAAGGGTGAGGGTGAGGGTAAGGGTAAGGGTAAGGGTAAGCTTAAGGGTAAAAGCAAGGGTAAGGGTAAGGGTAAGGGTAAGGGTAAGGGTAAGGGTAAGGGTAAGCTTAAGGGTAAAAGCAAGGGTAAAGGTAAGGGTAAGGGTAAGGGTAAGGGTAAGGGTAAGGGTAAGGGTAAGGGTAAGGGTAAGGGTAAAGGTAAGGTTAAGCCTAAGGGTAAAAGCAAGGGTAAGTGTAAGGGTAAGGGTAAGGGTAAGGGTAAGCTTAAGGGTAAAAGCAAGGGTAAGGGTAAGGGTAAGGGTAAGGGTAAGGGTAAGGGTAAGGGTAAGCTTAAGGGTAAAAGCAAGGGTAAGGGTAAGGGTAAGGGTAAGGGTAGGGTTAAGGGTAAGGCTAAAGGTAAGGGTAAGCCTAAGGGTAAAAGCAAGGGTAAGGGTAAGGGTAAGGGTAAGGGTAAGGGTAAGGGTAAGGGTAAGTTTAAGGGTAAGGGTAAGGGTAAAGGTAAGGGTAAGGGTAAGCTTAAGGGTAAAAGCAAGGGTAAGGGTAAGGGTAAGGGTAAGGGTAAGAGTAAGGGTAAGGGTAAGGGTAAGCTTAAGGGTAAAAGCAAGGGTAAGGGTAAGGGTAAGGGTAAGGGTAAGGGTAAGGGTAAGGGTAAGGGTAAGGGTAAGGGTAAGGGTAAGGGTAAGGGTAAGGGTAAGGGTAAGGGTAAGGGTAAGCTTAAGGGTAAAAGCAAGGGTAATGGTAAGGGTAAGGGTAAGGGTAAGGGTAAGGGTAAGGGTAAGGGTAAGGGTAAGGGTAAGGGTAAGGGTAAGGGTAAGGGTAAGGGTAAGCTTAAGGGTAAAAGCAAGGGTAAGGGTAAGGGTAAGGGTAAGGGTAAGGGTAAGGGTAATGGTAAGGGTAAAGGTAAGGGTAAGCCTAAGGGTAAAAGCAAGGGTAAGGGTAAGGGTAAGGGTAAGGGTAAGGGTAAGGTTAAGGGTAAGGGTTAGGGTAAGGGTAAGGGTAAGGGTAAGGGTAAGCTTAAGGGTAAAAGCAAGGGTAAGGGTAAGGGTAAGGGTAAGGGTAAGGGTAAGGGTAAGGGTAAGCTTAAGGGTAAGGGTAAGGGTAAGGGTAAGCTTAAGGGTAAAAGCAAGGGTAAGGGTAAGGGTAAGGGTAAGGGTAAGGGTAAATTTAAGGGTAAAAGCAAGGGTGAGGGTAAGGGTAAGGGTAAGGGTAAGGGTAAGGGTAAGGGTAAGGGTAAGGGTAAGGGTAAGGGTAAGGGTAAGGGTAAGGGTAAAGGTAAGGGTAAGCCTAAGAGTAAAAGCAAGGGTAAGGGTAAGGGTAAGGGTAAGGGTAAGGGTAAGGGTAAGGGTAAGGGTAAGGTTAAGGGTAAGGGTAAGCTTAAGGGTAAAAGCAAGGGTAAGGATAAGGGTGAGGGTAAGGGTAAGGGTAAGGGTGAGGGTAAGGGTAAGGGTAAGGGTAAGGGTAAGCTTAAGGGTAAAAGCAAGGTTAAGGGTAAGGGTAAGGGTAAGGGTAAGGGTAAGGGTAAGGGTAAGGGTAAGGGTAAGCTTAAGGGTAAAAGCAAGGGTAAGGGTTAGGGTAAGGGTAAGGGTAAGGGTAAGGGTAAGGGTAAGCTTAAGGGTAAAAGCAAGGGTAAGGGTAAGGGTAAGGGTAAGGGTAAGGGTAAGGGTAAGGGTAAGGGTAAAGGTAAGGGTAAGCCTAAGGGTAAAAGCAAGGGTAAGGGTAAGGGTAAGGGTAAGGGTAAGGGTAAGGGTAAGGGTAAGGGTAAGGGTAAGGGTAAGGGTAAGGGTAAGGGTAAGGGTAAGGGTAAGGGTAAGGGTAAGGGTAAGGGTAAGGGTAAGCTTAAGGGTATAAGCAAGGGTAAGGGTAAGGGTAAGGGTGAGGGTAAGTGTAAGGGTAAGGGTAAGGGTGAGCTTAAGGGTAAAAGCAAGGGTAAGGGTAAGGGTAAGGGTAAGGGTAAGGGTAAGGGTAAGGGTAAGCTTAAGGGTAAAAGCAAGGGTAAGGGTAAGGGTAAGGGTAAGGGTAAGGGTAAGGGTAAGGGTAAGGGTAAGGGTAAGGGTAAGGGTAAGGGTAAGGGTAAGGGTAAGGGTAAGGGTAAGGGTAAGGGTAAAGGTAAGGTTAAGCCTAAGGGTAAAAGCAAGGGTAAGGGTAAGGGTAAGGGTAAGGGTAAGGGTAAGGGTAAGGGTAAGGGTAAGGGTAAGGGTAAGGGTAAGGGTAAGGGTAAGGGTAAGGGTAAGGGTAAGGGTAAGGGTAAGGGTAAGGGTAAGGGTAAGGGTAAGCTTAAGGGTAAAAGCAAGGGTAAGGGTAAGGGTAAGGGTAAGGGTAAGCCTAAGGGTAAAAGCAAGGGTAAGGGTAAGGGTAAGGGTAAGGGTAAGGGTAAGGGTAAGGGTAAGCTTAAGGGTAAAAGCAAGGGTAAGGGTAAGGGTAAGGGTAAGGGTAAGGGTAAGGGTAAGCTTAAAGGTAAAAGCAAGGGTAAGGGTAAGGGTAAGGGTAAGGGTAAGAGTAAGGGTAAGGGTAAGGGTAAGGGTAAGGGTAAAGGTAAGGGTAAGCCTAAGGGTCAAAGCAAGGGTAAGGGTAAGGGTAAGAGTAAGGGTAAGGGTAAAGGTAAGGGTAAGGGTAAAGATAAGGGTAAGGGTAAGGGTAAGCTAAAGGGTAAAAGCAAGGGTAAGGGTAAGGGTAAGGGTAAGGGTAAGGGTAAGGGTAAGGGTAAGGGTAAGGGTAAGGGTAAGAGTAAGGGTAAGGGTAAGGGTAAGGGTAAGGGTAAGCTTAAGGGTAAAAGCAAGGGTAAGGGTAAGGGTAAGGGTAAGGGTAAGGGTAAGGGTAAGGGTAAGGGTAAGGGTAAGGGTAAGGGTAAGCTTAAGTGTAAGGGTAAGGGTAAGGGTAAGCCTAAGGGTAAAAGCAAGGGTAAGTGTAAGGGTAAGGGTAAGGGTAAGGGTAATCTTAAGGGTAAAAGCAAGGGTAAGGGTAAGGGTAAGGGTAAGGGTAAGGGTAAGGGTAAGGGTAAGCTTACCCTTACCCTTACCCTTACCCTTACCCTTACCCTTACCCTTACCCTTACCCTTACCCTTGCTTTTACCCTTAGGCTTAACCTTACCTTTACCCTTACCCTTACCCTTACCCTTACCCTTACCCTTACCCATACCCTTACCCTTACCCTTACCCTTACCCTTACCCTTACCCTTACCCTTACCCTTACCCTTACCCTTACCCTTACCCTTACCCTTACCCTTACCCTTGCTTTTACCCTTAAGCTTACCCTTACCCTTACCCTTACCCTTACCCTTACCCTTACCCTTACCCTTACCCTTGCTTTTACCCTTAAGCTCACCCTTACCCTTACCCTTACCCTTACCCTCACCCTTACCCTTACCCTTACCCTTGCTTATACCCTTAAGCTTACCCTTACCCTTACCCTTACCCTTACCCTTACCCTTACCCTTACCCTTACCCTTACCCTTACCCTTACCCTTACCCTTACCCTTACCCTTACCCTTGCTTTTACCCTTAGGCTTACCCTCACCTTTACCCTTACCCTTACCCTTACCCTTACCCTTACCCTTACCCTTACCCTTGCTTTTACCCTTAAGCTTACCCTTACCCTTACCCTTACCCTTACCCTTACCCTTACCCTTACCCTAACCCTTACCCTTGCTTTTACCCTTAAGCTTACCCTTACCCTTACCCTTACCCTTACCCTTACCCTTACCCTTACCCTTACCCTTGCTTTTACCCTTAAGCTTACCCTTACCCTTACCCTTACCCTCACCCTCACCCTTACCCTTACCCTTACCCTTACCCTTATCCTTACCTTTGCTTTTACCCTTAAGCTTACCCTTACCCTTACCCTTACCCTTACCCTTACCCTTACCCTTACCCTTACCCTTACCCTTGCTTTTACTCTCAGGCTTACCCTTACCTTTACCCTTACCCTTACCCTTACCCTTACCCTTACCATTACCCTTACCCTTACCCTTACCCTTACCCTTACCCTCACCCTTGCTTTTACCCTTAAGCTTACCCTTACCCTTACCCTTACCCTTACCCTTACCCTTGCTTTTACCCTTAAGCTTACCCTTACCCTTACCCTTACCCTTAAGCTTACCCTTACCCTTACCCTTACCCTTACCCTTACCCTTACCCTTACCCTTGCTTTTACCCTTAAGCTTACCCTTACCCTTACCCTTACCCTTACCCTAACCCTTACCCTTAACCTTACCCTTACCCTTACCCTTACCCTTACCCTTACCCTTGCTTTTACCCTTCAACTTACCCTTACCTTTACCCTTACCATTACCCTTACCCTTACCCTTACCCTTACCCTTACCCTTACCCTTGCTTTTACCCTTAAGCTTACCCTTACCCTTACCCTTACCCTTACCCTTACCCTTACCCTTACCCTTACCCTTACCCTTGCTTTTACCCTTAAGCTTACCCTTACCCTTACCCTTACCCTTACCCTTACCCTTACCCATACCCTTACCCTTACCCTTACCCTTACCCTTACCCTTACCCTTGCTTTTACCCTTAAGCTTACCCTTACCCTTACCCTTACTCTTACCCTTACCCTTACCCTTACCCTTACCCTTGCTTTTACCCTTAAGCTTACCCTTACCCTTACCTTTACCCTTACCCTTACCCTTAAACTTACCCTTACCCTTACCCTTACCCTTACCCTTACCCTTACTCTTACCCTTACCCTTACCCTTACCCTTGCTTTTACCCTTAGGCTTACCCTTACCTTTAGCCTTACCCTTACCCTTACCCTTACCCTTACCCTTACCCTTACCCTTGCTTTTACCCTTAAGCTTACCCTTACCCTTACCCTTACCCTTACCCTTACCCTTACCCTTACCCTTGCTTTTACCCTTAAGCTTACCCTTACCCTTACCCTTACCTTTACACTTACCCTTGCTTTTACCCTTAGGCTTACCCTTACCCTTACCCTTACCCTTACCCTTAAGCTTACCTTACCCTTACCCTTACCCTTACCCTTACCCTTACCCTTACCCTTACCCTTACCCTTACCCTTACCCTTACCCTTGCTTTTACCCTTAAGCTTACCCTTACCCTTACCCTTACCCTTACCCTTACCCTTACCCTTACCCTTACCCTTACCCTTACCCTTACCCTTACCCTTGCTTTGACCCTTAGGCTTACCCTTACCTTTACCCTTACCCTTACCCTTACCCTTACCCTTACCCTTACCCTTACCCTTACCCTTACCCTTACCCTTACCCTTGCTTTTACCCTTAAGCTTACCCTTACCCTTACCCTTACCCTTACCCTTGCTTTTACCCTTAGGCTTACCCTTACCCTTACCCTTACCCTTACCCTTGCTTTTACCCTTAAGCTTACCCTTACCCTTACCCTTACCCTCACCCTTACCCTTACCCTTACCCTTACCCTTACCCTTACCCTTACCCTTACCCTTACCCTTACCCTTGCTTTTACCCTTAGGCTTAACCTTACCTTTACCCTTACCCTTACCCTTACCCTTACCCTTACCCTTACCCTTACCCTTACCCTTACCCTTACCCTTACCCTTACCCTTACCCTTACCCTTACCCTTACCCTTACCCTTACCCTAACCCTTACCCTTGCTTTTACCCTTAAGCTTACCCTTACCCTTACCCTTACCCTTACCCTTACCCTTACCCTTACCCTTGCTTTTACCCTTAAGCTTACCCTTACCCTTACCCTTACCCTTACCCTCACCCTTACCCTTACCCTTACCCTTGCTTATACCCTTACCCTTACCCTTACCCTTACCCTTACCCTTACCCTTACCCTTACCCTTACCCTTACCCTTACCCTTACCCTTACCCTTACCCTTACCCTTACCCTTACCCTTACCCTTACCCTTGCTTTTACCCTTAAGCTTACCCTTACCTTTACCCTTAACCTTTCCCTTACCCTTGCTTTTACCCTTAGGCTTACCCTTACCCTTACCCTTACCCTTACCCTTGCTTTTACCCTTAAGCTTAACCTTACCCTTACCCTTACTCTTACCCTTACCCTTACCCTTACCCTTACCCTTGCTTTTACCCTTAGGCTCACCCTTACCTTTACCCTTACCCTTACCCTTACCCTTACCCTTACCCTTACCCTTACCCTTACCCTTACCCTTACCCTTACCCTTGCTTTTACCCTTAAGCTAACCCTTACCCTTACCCTTACCCTTACCCTTACCCTTAACCTTACCCTTACCCTTGCTTTTACCCTTAAGCTCACCCTTACCCTTACCCTTACCCTTACCCTTACACTTACCCTTACCCTGACCCTTACCCTTGCTTTTACCCTTAAGCTTACCCTTACCCTTACCCTTACCCTTACCCTTACCCTTGCTTTTACCCTTAAGCTTACCCTTACCCTTACCCTTATCCTTACCCTTACCCTTAAGCTTACCCTTACCCTTACCCTTACCCTTACCCTTACCCTTACCCTTACCCTTACCCTTGCTTTTACCCTTAAGCTTACCCTTACCCTTACCCTTACCCTTACCCTAACCCTTACCCTTAACCTTACCCTTACCCTTACCCTTACCCTTACCCTTACCCTTGCTTTTACCCTTAGGCTTACCCTTACCTTTACCCTTACCATTACCCTTACCCTTACCCTTACCCTTACCCTTACCCTTACCCTTAAGCTTACCCTTACCCTTACCCTTACCCTTACCCTTACCCTTGCTTTTACCCTTAAGCTTACCCTTACCCTTACCCTTACCCTTACCCTTACCCTTGCTTTTACCCTTAAGCTTACCCTTACCCTTACCCTTACCCTTACCCTTGCTTTTACCCTTAAGCTTACCCTTACCCATACCCTTACCCTCACCCTTACCCTTACCCTTACCCTTACCCTTACCCTTACCCTTACCCTTACCCTTACCCTTACCCCTTACCCTTACCCTTACCCTTACCCTTACCCTTGCTTTTACCCTTAGGCTTAACCTTACCTTTACCCTTACCCTTACCCTTACCCTTACCCTTACCCTTACCCTTACCCTTACCCTTACCCTTACCCTTACCCTTACCCTTACCCTTATCCTTACCCTTGCTTTTACCCTTAAGCTTACCCTTACCCTTACCCTTACCCTTACCCTTACCCTTACCCTTACCCTTACCCTTACCCTTACCCTTGCTTTTACCCTTAAGCTTACCCTTACCCTTACCCTCACCCTTACCCTCACCCTTACCCTTACCCTTACCCTTGCTTATACCCTTAAGCTTACCCTTACCCTTACCCTTACCCTTACCCTTACCCTTACCCTTACCCTTACCCTTACCCTTACCCTTACCCTTACCCTTACCCTTACCCTTACCCTTACCCTTACCCTTACCCTTGCTTTTACCCTTAAGCTTACCCTTACCTTTACCCTTACCCTTACCCTTACCCTTACCCTTACCCTTACCCTTACCCTTACCCTTGCTTTTACCCTTAAGCTTACCCTTACCCTTACCCTTACCCTTACCCTTACCCTAACCCTTACCCTTGCTTTTACCCTTAAGCTTACCCTTACCCTTACCCTTACCCTTACCCTTACCCTTACCGTTACCCTTACCCTTACCCTTACCCTTACCCTTGCTTTT